>SJYC01121118.1:0-33919 GCA_006408675.1 Madoqua kirkii
ATTTCTACCCACTCATAGAGATCATTTAGGGCAGAAAAGGACAAACAGGTGTCCCCCATGTCTCAAATCCCTTAGCAGCTGACAGGGATCGCCTGCACCAGAGCGTGCTTCCTTGAAAGTTGGTGCTTGTTCTTCCTCCTTTCTGGATCCCTCTGTCTTGGCACGGTGCTTGGCATGTAACTGGTGCAAAGGGCAAATCTACAAGGAGATGGGAGAAAGGCAACTAGAGAATACAGGCCCTGAGTGAGAAGCATGTGATTAGGCAATACAGGCAGAAGTAGTATGCCTTTGGAGATGACAGACTGTCGCAAAAACATCAAGACACTTCACGCAGCTCTTCAGAAAATCAGGAAAAGAATGGGTTGGAAATGACCCATGAAACAGGAAAGGATGCTCAAGCTCAGCTTTGATGCCTTTGTGGAGCAGAAAAAGGCAGCTGGCATGGTTACTACTGAGACAGTGGTTCATTTGTTTTGCAACGGCTCTTCAAAGCCAGCAGCCCAGCGCTTATGGCTGCTGGATGCCTCTAGAGTGCCTCCTACATTGGCCACGTGAACCACAACACACATTTTTGGTGACCTTGCTTTTGAACAACACACATGCTCGCCATTGTCTCTGAGGGCAAAGAGGGAAAGCATGGCCCTGGCCTCTCATCAGCTGATGTTGTTATAACTTGAATTCCCGCTCGAACTCTAGCTCTGTGTGACCAGCCACCACCAACACACTTCTCTAGTCCTGGCACTTTTGCCTCCCCCAGACCTTTATCCTCTCCCTAGCCCCACACCTCAAACTCTCCTCTGGGTGTATACACCACCAAAATGCTTAGCCAGTATATTTGGGTGAAGCCTCTGCTTTAGCCTAAGCCAGGCCACATTCTCATCTCTCTGCATGCAGGAATTGATTTAGGAACAGGCTTATGGCACAGTCAGTCTGATAAGGACCAACAAGATGTGCTCCTGGGACCCTAGTTGAGGTCTTGGTAGACACTATGGTGTCCTGTGTTCTGACCGTGTGGTTCCGAAGAGGACAGGGATCCTGTGGGAATCTGGGCACCGAGCCAACCTGGGAAGCAGGGCTGAGTGAGGCATCCTGGTGGCATCAACCAAGCTCTGGGCCAGCCAAATGGACCTCTGCCTCCTCTGCTGTGTGACACAATTACTGCTGTTTAGCATAAGCCAGTTCTCATTTTGCGTTCTGTGGTGTGCCATCAGAAGAGTTGTCACTAAGGCAGATAGAGATAGTTGGAAGCTGGATGGTCAGTGTCTGATCACTGTGCTTTATCTTCCATTTCTCATGTTTATTGATCTTCATACAACACTGAGTACAAAAAGTATGGTCCTCACATCTTACCAGGGGATGAGGTTGCCCTGGGGATGAGAGACAGTGCTTTCTGTTGGTACCCACTCCTCTACTCATAGGTCATCCTTGTTAAAGAGCTTGGCTGTGGCCAGAGACGAGAATAAAGACCTCTTGAGGGAAGACTGGGCTTTAGTCACATGGCATCCTAACCACTCAGCACTACCAAACTCTTGTAGCGGAGGCTGGCTTTGCATGGCACAACTTAGCGAGTATGAGGCTAGACAGAGCTAGAGCAGAACGTGAGGGGTGAAGGCCAGTCATACGAAAAGGGAGGGTGTGGTTCAGTTAAACAAGTCAATGCATTTAAGCCAGAAAGTGCAAGGCTCAGGTTCTTCCCAGGCCTGTGAGCTTCACAGACCTCATTTACTTCTTTTCCCAAAACACGAAGGCTTGAGAATTATGAGAATTCAAGTTAAACATGATCGATGCAAGCCACGGACACAAGCGGATAAAGGAAGAGAAGGAACCTGCCGTCCCACGGAACAGCTTGTGAGGGACCCTCTTGTATCACCTCTCTGCTGTGTGTCTCTTTTATTTTGTTTGTATTTTTATTATTGTTCTGAATCTCTCTCTCTCTCCTATTTGCTGGAAGGGGCTGATGCAGTTTCATTTTCCCCCAGCTCCTTATATCCTTAAGAGTTTGCTGTGGATGAAGCTATGTCCACGGGGAGGCACAGGCTTTCTGTATGAGAAAAAAAGTCTTTTTCCCCCCCAGTTTTATTAAGAATTTATTGGCATCTGTCACTGAGTAAATTTTAAGGTGTAGAGCATGATGGTTTGATTTACATATATTGAGAAATGATGACCACAATAGTTTCAGTTCACATCCATCTTCTTATAAAGAAAAAGTAAAAGAAAAAGAAAAAGGTAAAGAATAAAGGGAAAAAAAATTCTTCCTGGAATGAGAACTCTTAGGATTTACTCCATTACCTTTCCTGTATATCATCATGCTATAGTCATCATGTGCATTATTATATTAATAAGACTCACTTATCTTCTAACTAGAAATTCCTACCTTTTGATCACCTCCCTTCAATTCCCCCACACCTCCGTGCTCTACCTCTAGTAACCATAAGTATAATTTCCTTTTCTATGAGTTTTTGAAGACTCCACATGTAAATAGGACCACACAGTATTTGTCTTTCTTTGTCTGATTTCTTTTACTTAGCATAATGCCCTCAGGATTCATCCACGTTGTTGCAGATGGTAGGGTTTTGTAGATACCACAACTTCTTTATCCATGCATTCACTGATGGACGCTTAGGTTTTTTCCATGTCTTGGCTATTGAAAATTATGCTACTATGATCATGGGGGTGCAGATATCTTATTGAATTTGTTTTTGTTACATTTGAATATATTCCCAGAAATGAAACTATTGGATTATATTGCAGTTTTATTTTTAATTTTTTGAGGATCCTCCTTACTGTTTACCATGGTGGCTACACCACCGTACCCTCCTATCAACAGTGCGGGAGGGTTCCTTTTTCTCTCACCTCACCAAGGCTTATCACTCACCTTTTGGATAATAGCCATTCTGAAAGGCATGAAGTGACACCTCACTATGGTTTTAGTTTTCCTTTCCCTAATGGCTAGCGTGCTGAGCATCGTTCCAGGTACCTGGTGGCCGTTGGTATATCCTCTGTGGAGAAATGTCTATTCAGGTCCTTTGCCCAATTTTTATTTATTTATTTTTTGCTCCTGAGTTGTATTATTCTTTTTATGTCTTGGATATTCACCCCTTATTTGACATACATAGTCCACAGATATTTTTACTGTTATCTAGGTTGTCTTTTCACTTTGTGGATGGTTTCTTTTGCTGTGCAGAAGCTTTTGAATTTGATGCAGACCTACTTGTTTATGTTTGATTTTTGTTGCTTATGTTTCAGGTGTTATATCCAGAAAGTCATTACCAAAACCCAAGTCAAGGAGTTTTGTTCCTTTGTTTTCTTCTAGGAGTTTTTGGTTTGGGATTTACATTTAAGTCTTTAATCCAATTCAAGTTAATTTTGTGAGTGATGTACAATATGGGTCCAGTTTCATTCCTATACGTGTGAATATCCAGTTATCCCAGCACCATTTATTGAAGAGACTGTCCTTTCTCCATTGAGTGTTCTTGGCTCCCTTATCTAATAATAGTTGACCACATACGCTTAGCTTTATGTGGGATCTCTCCCTTCTGTTCCACTGGCCCACTTGTCTGTTTTATGCCAATTCCGTACTGTTTTGATGACTATAGCTTTATAATATAATCTGAAATCAGAAAGTGTGATGCCTTCTTCTTCATTCTTCTTTCTCAGGATTTCTGTGACTATTGAGGGTCTTTCATGGTTCCACACAAATTATAGAAGTGGTTTTTTTCTATTTTTGTAAAAAAAAGTCACTGTGACCTTGATAGTGGCATCAAAAACATCGATGGCTTCTGACAGTGCTGACATTTTAACCACTTCAGTTCTCCTAATTAATGAACGCATGACATCTTTCCGCTTAGTTTGGTCTTCTTTGCTTTCTCTCATCACTGTCTTACGGGTTTCAGTGGAGATCTTTCATCTTTTTAAACATATTCCTAAATATTTCATTGTTTTTGATGCTGTTCTAAATGGGATCAGTTGCTTTATTTCTTTTTCAGAAATATTGTCTTTAGGAAAGTCTGAACATGAGCAAGGGTGGGGCTGGCTGGTGCTTTCCGTGCACACTCTTCATGGCTATTCGGTCAGCATTGCCCAAGTGTAGACAGTCTGGCATCTGAGCTAGAATCGCCCAATCCATCTTCTTGCTTCAGTGTGGAGTGTTCCTTCGACTTTCAATTCAGCTGGGCTTCGGTCAGGGCACCGTTTGCCTTTTTACCGTCATTGTGGTGGCGAAATACAAATGAGGTCATCTTTGATATGTAAGAGCTGCAGGAGCAATTTCTGACTTTCTTTTCTGAAGCCAGGGTCTTCCCAAACCTCAGAACCAGGGAGGTGATCTTATCAATGGTGTGAATCATGTGGGAGCTGGCTGGTGAGCAGGATGCCTTACATACAAGGGTGCATTTGTTACCAGATTAGTCTGTTAGTGAGTATCCTTGAAACTCCAGGACAGAAGAGAAAGGATTTTTTTTTTAAGCAGAGAGAAAGTTAGGAAGCAATTAGTATGCGCTAATTAAGAATAATACGAACATGACTTCGGATTTTAGTGCCTAGAATGATAGTTGATTTGGGCTCCTTGCCAGACTTGATATCTATGGCTGTTTTCTTTCAAGCTGTCACGAATCCATATTGAGATATGAACGTGGTGCCCCGTTTTGAATCATTAATTGCCAACATTGTTTATCGAGGAGATTTTACAGCCTCACTTAGGTATCTAATTTCACACAGCATCTGCTATTGATGTCACTGATTTAAGTATTTAGAAAAAAGCAAGGGAAGTGAATGGGAAAACTAAAACTATGGGTAACGCATTGCTGTGCAGGGACGAAAGCCTTCCTCTTGGACATTCAGCACCCTAGGAGCCATCATCCTGTAATCGAATTCGCGACACACGTTGCCAAGTACCCTGGGCCGTCACACCGGCCATCACCACCTGCGATCATTTCCCTCCTCTTTTGCACTAAATAATCAATTACAAGATTCTGGGTTTTTCTCCCCTCACTCATTTATTACTGGCTCAAGACCTTGCTTCCAGTAGTGCCAGAGAGAGAGCGTGAGAGTTTTCTGCTTCAGAGGACGGGGGACGATGCCTGAATCATTCTTAGCTGCTCTGAGGGTGAACACAGCCATTGACAAAGTAGGTGCGCATCTGTTTTGAAAATGGTTTTCAGAAGTAAAACCTCATAAAGCTCATCTGGCATCTTCTGGCATGCTTCTGAAGGCTCATGGTTGAGTCAAGATCTCTCTGAGCTCTTGTTGGGAGTGTTAAATTGTCACAAGCTTTCTGGAGAGCAGAAGATCCCTTGGAGGAGGAAACGGCAACCCACTCCAGCATCCTTGCCTGGGAAATATCATGGACAGAGGAGCCTGGTGGGCTACAATCCATGGGCCACAAAGAGTCAGACATGACTCAGCATAAGCACTACATATATATATATATATATAAACATTGTTGTTTAGCTGCTAAGTCATGTCTGACACTTGTGATCCCATGGACTAGAGCCAGCTAGGATCCTCTGTCATGGGATTTCCCAGACAAAAATACTGGAGCGGGTTGCCATTTCTTTCTCCAGGGGATCTTCCCAACCCAGGGATAGAACCCATGTCTTGCCCTGGTAGGTGGACTCTTTAGTGCTCAGCCACCAGGGAAGCCCATGTATCAACAATAACTCCTGCCTAAATTTTCATTCAAAGGGGAAACATTGTACAATAGTGGAGTACCATGCAGTCATTAAAAATAACGTGTACTGAGTTTTTAATGGAGTGATATGGCTTCCAATTATACTGATAAAATAGTAAGCTAAAGAAGAATATCAAACTATATATACTATAACCTCAAGATACACATGCATGGGAGAGAGAAGGGTGATTTCTAATTTTTTATTTATGCCACTCTATATCTTTAAAATTTTCCACAATGAACAATCAGTATATGGGTTTGTATTTGGTATGAACGTGCAATGACATGATATTTTAAATATGCATGCAGAAAGTAAAATGCTCTTCAAAAAGTTCTCATTATCCTGGGCAGTGTAAAAATTACCAAGTCCTCTGTTATTTTCAGGTGTACCCTTATTAGCAGATGCTCGAGTTTTCTTTAGTCTTTTTTAGATAGAAGGTCGGCATTGTATCTGAACCCCTCTGCACTGGGCTCAGCATCCCAGCCCTGCTGGCCATACTCCCACTTTTCGCTGCCGCTTTCCCCCGACTGAACCGGTTTCGACCCTGTCGCTGTCCTGCACAAAACTGACTCCCATCTGCACCCTCCCCCCATCTCCACTCTTTCTTGCCACCCAGCCTCCTCAGACCCCCAGACTCCTGCCCTGGTGGGGGTGGGGGCTCTCACCTTTCCCACACGGGACTCACACCACCATTTAGTGCTGTGATGGCACAAATCTCACCCTGGCGCACTCCTATTAGCAAGGAGTTAGCTCTGACACACGTCCCTGACCAAAAAGAAAAAAAAAAGGTGAATTAGCAGTTGTCTGCCTGGGCATTTTGGAGCTTTCAGACCTGGAAGGGTCGAGAGCCCTGTGGGACCGGCGATGACCCCGTGGAGCTCACAGTGGGACCGCTCGATTTTGCCCTGGGCTGCCTGGGGTGGGCACGGGGCTGAATGTACGCTGCCAGTCTTGCTAGACCTGCCCGTGTGCGGGTGAGGGGCTGGACGGTGCACGCTGGCTGCGGGCAGACCCGGACCCTGCAGGCGTGTGGCTTCTGCGCCTAGGCTGCGGTTGTCTGAGGACAGGGCTGTGGCCTTGCTGGCATCTCGACCTGCTGCTGACAGCTGCTTTCAGCTTCCTCCACTCACAGGCTTCCACGCGGGAGACGGTCCTCCTCCCAGGGCGTCCCTATCACAGACGAGAATGGCGCGCCGCGCCACACCACCCGGGGCACCAGTGCCTGGCACCAGACGGCCGGAGGAGCCGGTGCACAGCGGCCGCGGCTCGGAGGAGCCGTGTGATGGCTCAGGCTTGCCACCGAGCGCTTTAAAGCCTGGCTCTCACCCTTCCCAGCTCTTCTCCTTTCCTGAATCTCCATTTTCCACTGTGCTGCTGGCATAGACCGAATTACGCAAGACCCGTAACTTGAATCACAAACATCTTGACATCTTGTTCCAGAATGAGAGTGTCCCTGAGCCTGACGCCAGGGAGCCAGGCAGCCCGTCTGGATGTGTTTAAACAGGAGGCCTCTGCTGCCCCCGAGGGCCCGCTTCATCTGGGAACTGAGATGGATTCAGCAAGTCCCTGTCACAGCCCATCTTCAGTACCAGGTCCTGGGGATAAAAAAGTAAATAAAAGCAAACAAGCCAAACAAATACATATTTAATGTGCAATTTGTAAATGTACATATTGTGGTCTAGTTGTTAAGTTGTGTCCAACTCTTTGCGACCCCATGGACTATACAGCCTACCTGGCTCCTCTGTCCATGGGATTTTCCAGGCAAGAATACTGGAGTGGGTGGCCATGCCATTCTCCAGGGGATCTTCCTGACCCAGGGACTGAACCTGGGCCTCCTGCACCGCAGGCAGATTCCTTACCATCTGAGCCACCCTCTGGAAATAGACAGGGAGGAGAATTGATTCCTGTTGGGTGATTCAGGTTCAGAGCGTCGCTGGTGGCTCACTGATAAAGAATCCACCTGCCAGTGCAGAGGACATGGGTGCTATCCTTGGGTCAGGAAGATCCTCTGGAGAAGGGAATGGCAACCCACTCCAGCATCCTTGCCTGGGAAATCCCACAGACAGAGGAGCCTGGCGGGCTATAGTCCATGGGGTCGCAAAGAGTCAGACATGAGTAGCCACTAAGCCTTCACGGGCGGCTCAGAGTCAGGTGAATGGTCCCTGAAAGGAGGAATCGGGTGGGATGGACCAGGTTGTGCTGCAGAAGCAGCTGCCCCAGCTCTCAGAGGCTTGAACTGTAAAGATTACCTGTGTGTCTGATGGAAAAGGCAAGAAGGCCTGCCCTGCTGAGGTATACGGGGTCGAAGAGAACAGTTGTTTAGGAATGATGGATGCGTTTGCTTGTAACATGATGTCTCTTATCAGAACGCCTTTGCCTCTGCCTGCAGGGCACTAGATACTGAAAGCAGATATCCAAGGAAACAAAGGGTGGGCAGGAAAAAACACCGCAGATCATTTCCAAGCGGGGGGTCAGACATGGCCTTATGTGTCTTCGAGGCCCCAGTCCTGCCAGACGGTCATCAGGTTTGCCGACTCCACGGCCAGCGTGAGCTCAGAGAGCTCTGTGCGTGAGAGGGCAGGCTTCCAGGACAGAGGGCTGACTGGACGGCTTGTCCTCACCCAGAGATGCTGAACCTCAGCCTCGAGTGAAAGAAGCTGTATTGTCTCCACGGACCTTGGACCTTGTTGGAGTGACCAACAGCTGAAACCCGAGACCCTTACAACAGCAGGAGCTGATTTCTCGCCAGCGTGACTGTGCTGATGGAGTGCCCGGGTCAGCCGGCCGTGGTTTCAGGGTGAGAGCTGTGCGCGGGCTGCTCCGCGGCCAGGCAGGAATGCCATAGCTGACCAGGCAGAGCTGAGTGACAGAAAAATGCGGGTTTACAAGCCAAAGTCAGGTATTGCCTACCGGGCTCAGGTTCCACGGCAGAGACGTAGTCACGTGGCTGCACCCGGCTGTGAAATGTCGTCTTAAATGTGCCCAAAGAAGGGACATTTTTGGAGCCTTTGGAAGTGAGGGGTACGTGAACTGGAAGGACTCAAAGTCACAAGCTATTCTGGAACCGATTTCTACCTTTTATGTCTAGGAAAACAGTAATCTGGACAGTTTACTGCAGAGGAATAGAACATAAACTCATTATTAACAGTGTTGCCTGGATTAGTATAAGGACTGCTGTTCAGCTGCTAAGTTGTATCCAACTGTTTGCAACCCCGTGGACTGCACCAGGCTTCCCTGTCCTTCACTATTTTTCAGAGTTTGCACAAACTCATGTCCGTTGAGTCAAGGATGCCATCCAAACATCTCATCCTATCTCCCCCTTCTGCTCCTGCCTTTGATCTTTCCCAGCATCAGGGTCTTTCCCAGTGAGTCAGCTCTTCACATCAGGTGGCCAAAGCATTGGAGCTTCAACTTCGGCATCAGTCCTTCCAATGAATATTCAGGGTTGATTTCCTTTAGATTGACTGGTTTGATCTCCTTGCAGTCCAAGGGACTCTCAGGGATAAAGATGCTTCCCCTTAAAGCCAAGCCATCTGTTGGCTCAGAGTGCCACGTAACACAGAAAGAGGTCATCACTTCCTGAGAACAGATCTGTCCCCTGGCACTTAGGCAGTCTCTACCATCTGGGGTGACTCGCCTCTGTCTGGGCAAGTGAGGCACATGCTCTCTTGATTTTGTGATTGTTCCTGCCACTTCCAGGGTGTAGGGCTGGTACACGCTCTGGGATTCATGGGGACTCAGCTCATCTGCAGCCAGTGAGGGCAACTCCAGCCGTTCCCTGTAGTCCACGCCAGAGCCCATCTGGCCTCTCAGAGGAGCCACTTGACTGTAAATCCACCTCATCCAGTACAAATCCCTCAGCACACTAGCTGAGAGTCAGCGCTTGACTTTTTCTAGTGATTCAGTGAGCAGGTGTCTTGATATAGCAACAGGAACCACTATGGTGGCTGGATTTACCTGAATCTATTTAGATGTCTTTGCTGTGTACATGGGAATGCAACTGAGTTGGGGTTTGGGGGCTGTGGTTTGCAACTGGAGTTCTGCTGCACAGCCAGCTGTGTGAGACATCCCAGCCACCTGACTATGGGAGAGATGCTACGTACGATAGCACAACCTGAAATTACCTGTGTTCTCACTTGTTTAATATCATCAGGATTTCATTGAATATAATCACGTTAAGGTAAAAGGCATTTAAACTGCTAATGGACTGGGTCATTGGCGTTAATGATGTTCTCAATACAACCTTTAATTACTGTACAAGCTCTTTTTCAAGATCACGTTTCCTGGGATCTGCTGGAGTTATGTTAAAGATACTCCAGCAGATAATAATGAACGAAACAGCTCTTTCACAGTCTAGGAGAAGTACCTAGTGCTTCTGCGGTAAAGAGCAGGAGACTGCTGGCTCTGCACACACGCACAGGCACACAGCCACGCCTGCAGCAGCTTGGGCCCCGGGAAGCCTCCGTGATGCTCTGGAGAAGACGCAGGAGTCTGGCAACAGGTGGCACCAGGTCAGGCAGCACCACGGCGCCTGGAGAAGGGGGGGGCATCAGTGGAAGGGGCTGTGCTCCCTCTGGGCAGACACAGAGGAACCCAAGCCATCCTTCTAAGCCAGAGAGGGGTCCCAGGACCCGTCCAGTGGGGCCCTGAGGCAGGCTTGCCGGGAAATGGGGGGCACGTTCACTTTGGAGAGACTGAGCAGCGTTTCATGAAGGGAGCGTGTGTCCACTGTGGGCAGAGCTCGGGGAGACCTAAGAGGGGGAGTATCCTGAGCTGCTCACCAGGGGCATGGCCAGTCTCAGGCCAGGGAGGCAAGGAGAGTGGTCAACAGAACCGGATAGGGAGCGGCTGCCCGCGGAAGCTGTGGCGGTAGGCAGAGGGTGAGCTGACGTGGAGGAGGCTGGACCACACTCTCCCTGCACCCTCTGGGTCCCCTGCAGCCCTGCTCATGGATTAATGCTGCAGACACTGGCGACACACCCAAGGCCGCTCTCCCTCCTGGCACAGAGCAGGACAGAGGGTGGGTGTGTAGGCAGAGAGCGGGGCTGCAGCTCAGCCACGGCCTCCAGCCTCTCAGGACGGAGGGGCTCTCACTGCAGAGCTCACCTGCAGGACCCAAACCAGGAAGAGAGGACCTGGATTGTCCTCAGGGAAGGGAGAGCTGGGTGACAGGCGGGTCTGGGGTATAGTTGCAGGAGGGCCCTCACCAGCAGTGAGTCTGGGCAATTCTGGTGCCCCCTATATTCTCCTGTTCAAAGTGGGGGTGATGATGATCACCCCTCAAGGTTCCTGTGGGGCTCAGGCAAGATCAGAAATGTAAGGAGTATGGAGGGCAAGGCTGAGGGGACTTAACAGAGGCAGAGCTGCAAGGTGAGAAGCAGTGTGAGGTGTGGAGGAGAAACAGGGCAATGTGGCCAGCAGAGGGAAGAAAAGGGCCAGCTCTCCTGATGAGGGTGGTGAATGCCAAGCCTAGGAGCTCAGGCTCTGCCTTGTAGCAAGAGGAGACGCTACAGGGCTTGGGCAGCAAGAAAAGGGGGCTCAGGCTTTGCCAGTGCAAGCGGAACAGAGTGAAGGGGCTGGAAGTGGAAAGGAACTCGCTGAAAGCTGGTTATGGGGATTAACTGTCTCAACGGTTGATCCAGAGAGGTTAGGAATGGACAGATCTTGTGTGAGTTCCCTAGTGCTGTGTGACATATTAGTACAGTCTTGACAGCTCAGAATGACATATAATCTTGTAGTTTCTGTCCATCAAAAGTAAGGATGCAGCTTGGCTGGGCTTTGAGCAAGGTAGGTTTGCAGGACTGTAGTCTCATCTGAAGGCTCAGCTGGGGATCATTCTGCTTCTAAAATCCACCCCAAAGACCTCGGAGGAGACCCCTCTTTTGGTCCTGGGCTATTTTGACGGTGTGAGGCCGACACCGACATGGGCTTTCCCTTCCCCATCTCAGGAGATGATAGGAAAGGCCCTATAGGGATCAGAAAAGCGTCAGGTCCTTTGGAGGCTGTGATCCCTGAGTAACTGCGTATTCATACGTATCGGGGCCTCAGGCCCGGGTGGGACAAGGAAGATCAGACCAGAATGCGGGGATAATATGTGGTATTTGTTTTTTCTCCTTCTGATTTACTTCACCCTCTGCAATAGTCTCCAGGTCTATCCACGTCTCTATAAACATATGGACATCAAGGGGGAATGGGGGATGAATTGGGAGACAGGTATTGGCATATAAACACTATTGATATTAGGTATAAAATAGATAACTAGTGAGAACCCACCGTGTAGCTCAGGGAACCCCACTCCGTGCTCTGTGGTGACGTAAATGGGCAGGAAATCCAAGGAAGAGAGCGTATGTGTGTATGTAGACCCGGTTCACTTTGCTGTGCAATACAAATTAACACTACCTTGTAAGCAACTATATCCCTTTTTTTTTTTTAGGAACGTGGGCAGCTGGCACCTCCCTGAGGAGGGCACAGTCACACAAAGAGTAACTGTTCACAGGGCCACACAAGGAAATACGCAAGATGGGTGAGGAAGAACAGCAATCTATGAGAGCAGAAACAACCCTGGAATTATCAGCAGAGAACTTACCTTTCCTGTGCTTCCCACTGATAAAGAACTGAACAACAGGATGGAAACCTTCAGGGAATTAAAAAAAGAAAAAAATAACAATAAAAGAGGACAGCGCAGATTTGAAAAAGGACCAGAGAGTTTCTAAAAATGAAAGATAGGATGACTAAAAATTTAACAAAACCAATAGACACACTTGGCATCAGAATGGATGATAAACAAAGAGAATTCGTGAGAAAGAAGGAAAATGAAAAACAAAGTCCAGACCCAAAACTGGCACACACCCCAGGAGGGACGGTCAGGAGTGTGGGGAACATATGAATACTCAGACAAACCTCACATATATATGACCGGAGTTCTAGAAGGAGAGGAGAAAATGAAGAACAGGAAATATCTGATGAGAACATGAGTGAGAATTTTCCAAAACCAGTGGAAGACCCTAATCCACAGACTCAAGAGGTCAAAGCAATCTCAAATACAAAAAAACAAAGAGAAATATCTAGAAACGTCAAGAACCTGCAGAGAACTAAAGAAAAACATAATTTAAGAGAGACTAAGGAAAAAAGATGACTTTCCCCTGTGAAAGGTCTTCAGTGCAAGAGTGAGTTTCTGGGCAAGTACAGGCAACATAGTGACAATAATTATTTCTGTGTTGCTGTTGTTTAGTCACCAAGAGGTGTCTGATGCTTTGAGACTCCATGGACTACAGCATACCTGGCTTCCCTGTCCTTCCCTACCTCCGGGAGTTTGCTCAAATTCATGTCCATTGAGCCTGTGATACCATCCAACAATCTCATCCTCTGTCACCCCTTTCTCCTCCTGCCTTCAATCTTTCCCAGCATCAGGGCCTTTTCCAGTAAGTCAGCTCTCTGCATCAGGTGGTCAAAGTATTGGAACTTCAGCATCAGCATCAGTCCTTCCAGTGAATATTCAGGGTTGATTTCCCTTAGGATTGCCTGTTTTGACTCTCAAGAGTCTTCTCCAGCACCACGATTCAAAAGCGCCAATTCTTCAGTGCTCAGTCTTCTTTACGGTCCAGCTCTTACATCCATACATGACTACTGGGAAAACCATAGCTTTGATTATATGGACCGTTAGTGGCAGAGTAATTTGCTTTTTAATATATTGTCTAAGTTTGTCATAGCTTTTCTTCCTAGTAGAACCATCTTTTAATTTCATAGCTGCAGTCACTGTTCGCAGTGATTTTGGAGCCCAAGAAAATAAAATATGCCACTGTTTCCACTTTTCCCCCATCTATTTGTCATGAAGTGATGGGACCAGATGCCATGATCTTAGTTTTTTGAATGTTGAGTTTTAGGCCAGTTTTTTCACCCTCCTCTTTCACTTTCATCAAAAAAACTCTTCAGTCCTCTTCACTTTCTGCCATTAAAGTTGTACCTTCTGCATATCTGAGGTTGTTTATATGTCTCCCAGGTATATTGATTCCAGCTTGGGATTCATCCAGACTGGCATTTCACATGAGTACTCTGCATAGAAGTTAAATAAGCAGAGTGACAATATACAGCCTTCCTGACACACTCCTTTCACAGTTTTGAATCAGTCCATTGTCCCATGTCTAGTTCTAATTGATGCTTCTTTACCTCCATACAGGTTTCTCAGGAGACAGATAAGGTTTCTGGTATTCCCACTTGTTTAAGAATTTTCCACAGTTTGTTGTGATATTTCTAGTGGAGCTAATAAAGAAAGAGAAGGAAAATTCCAACCAGGATCTAGGAAATGGTTAAAATACACTACATTGTTTGTATTACCTGGGAGAAGAAAAAAGATTTTGGTGAACTTTAAACTCGAATACTTAAGTCTGCATGTTGCAATTTGCAGAATAAACCCAAACAATAAAATCTGAGAAAGTTTTCAGCTTGAAAGAGGAAAAATCAGTGAAATGATTTTTTAAAATCCTATCTAAGGCAAGCAAGGAGATAAAATGAAAGATAGAGCAGTGGAAAAAAATAAAAATAAAAACACCAAAAAAGGTGGTAGAATTAAACTCACCCACCTGTGGACGGGAGTGGCAGGAAATAGGCCCTGCAGGCCTGGAAGTCCGGGATCTGCAGGTTCTTAGACCCACCCAAGGGTTGCCTCTAAACAAAGGGCCCAGCGGTTGCCAAGAGAGCAGATGTCCTCTCTCCTGGGTCCTCCTTCCACGCTCCGGGAATCTTAACAGAGCAGGAATCCACAAATCCAGTCTGGAGGCTGTGCTGGTGGAGGTGGGGCGGGGAGCAGGTGGAGAGAGGAAGAAGCAGAGAAGAAACAAGCGAGCTGCTTGGTGTAAAGATGGAGAAGCGCAAGGTTGGGCCAGGGCTATGGAGGCTGGAGTGTTAAGTTCTGCCCTGGACCCCTGCGTACAGCAGGCGGGGTAATTGGAAAGAGCCCAGAAGTTGACCCTGCGGGGCCTGGGGCTGTATTCTGCAATGCCTGAGAATGCGTGCTGCGTTCCCTGAGGTGATGGCATCCTGACCCAGGGTCCAGGCCTTGGCAACCCCTGCAGTGACCAGCCCCTGGGTGTGGGGTGCCCTCCCCAGAGGCTGGACCTGGAGCCAGCATGGGCCTTCCCCGGGAGCCAGCATGTCTCCCAGCTGGGGAGGGAGCGCGTCCGTCCCCAGGGGGCCTGGGCCCTTGGGCAGCCATCGCAGCATCCAGGTCCACACGTCTGGCCGCCTCAGCCAGGCTTGACTCTGACCCTGAGCTGTGAGCCTGCTCCCTTCCCCACCTGTCCTCTCCTCTCTCCATCCACAGCCAAAGCCTAAGCTGGGACCTGTCCAGCCTCAGCTCCCATCTTCCTGCCTGGGGCCCTGCAGAGCGGCACAGGGCTCACCTCCAGACTGCTACGCGCACAGCACCATCTCCACGAGGCTGACCCTGACGTGCGCAGCGCACGGGCTGGGCCAGGTGACCCCAACATGGTCGGCGCGGAGAGCAGCCCCTTCCCAGCTGGAATCCCCTGACCTTTCCAGTTTGGTTCATTAGCGGCTTCACGAAGTTTCTAAAGGCATCGCAGGGAGGCTTTCCTTCCAATAGGCCCGCAGGACAGGCTCCCAGGAGGGTCTGAATGCAAACAAGTGCTTAAGATACTCTCTGGTTAGCCAAGTCCCGGTTTTGTTTAGAATGGTTCTTTTAAGTCTTGAATGTAAAGTGTTTAGAAGTGAAGGGATCAGATGCTCTGAAGCCAGAGAACGTGGGCTTGCTGGGGAGAGCAGGAAGGAAGTTGAGAGCCCTCCACCGCAAGCGTCCGGTGGCACAGAGGTGGTGCCCTGGGCCCGGAATTCAGCCCACTCAAGCAAACTCTTCCCAAATATGTCTTTCCCTTCCACCTCAGACTGGCCTGGAAGTTTGTCTGAATTTCTGCTGGCCGTGGGGCTTCCCAGGTGGTTTAAACAGTAGAGATCTGCCTGCAATGTGGAGGACCCAGGTTCGTTCCACGGGTTGGGAAGATCCCCTGGAGGAGGGCATGGCAACCCAGTCCACTCTTCTTGCCTGGAGAATCTCATGGACAGGGGAACCTGGTGGGCTACAGTCCATGGGGTCCCAAAGAGTCGGACACAACTGAGCGACTAACACTTTCACTTTCAGCTGGCCACAGAGTGGAAGGGATACCCCCCTCACCACCCCACAGTTCCTGGGACAAATCACTGCGTATTTGGCAAAACTTTCAGAGGCAACACCCAGGAAGATTCCCTGTGCAGAGCCCAAAGCTTGGCCCAGCGGGAGCCAAAACGCTGGAACAAGTCAAAGAATTAAATTATCTGTGGATCACAGGAGGGAATACCTGCTGCTTCTCCTATCTTTTATTTATTATAATTAATATGTGTAACTCATGCATCTTGCAGATGCAGGAAACAAATAACTGAGAATATAATGAATATGCTTTATTAAAAAGTTCAGATGAAGCTGAAAAAAATTAGGTCGATTAATTACTGCAGTACTATTTACATAAAAGCATACAGACAGATGCTTCAAAATCATTTTTAAAACAACTCTCAAAATATCTAGTTACTATCTAGATTTTTTCTCACGGTTTTTGTATGGTGACAATTGTAGTATTTCTAATATATTATGTTAGATGTGGAAGATGTTGTAAGCCAAAAATCAACTTGTTCGTAATTCTTTTTACATATCCTGAAACATAAATGTCATGATCTCTATAAATCTGACATATTACAGTTGTGTACAACAAGATTAATGGTTTGAAATAATATTTCTCACAATGGTGTCCAAGGCCAGAGGTTCACAGATACATCTCAGGGAGTTTTGTAAGTTACTTGAGAATTTTTTTTTTCTGTTGTCATGTGGCTGAAAACTGAAAAAAGAAAAGTATTTTCGTAATATGAAAACTTCTCTTTTACCATAATTTCCCATCAAAAGCCATCTCTATGGAATAAAATTTCAGTTTCTGAAGTGACTGTTTTTCTTACTGAAGTTGGTGGAATCCCCAGGGATGTCTCAAATATACTTTGGGATTTTTCCATGGCTCTTTTTCTTACAGAATCATAATTGGATTCTGATGTCACAACTTACAGAAATAATATACTTCAGGTCAACAGAGTTGCATGCAAGTGAATCCTTATTTGTCTCTTTTCTTAAAGAAAAAAGAGAACATTTACACATACATAGATTATATTGGGCATTGAATTATTGGATTTTTTCAAGTGAAAACACTTGACCTGTGTGCCTTGGGACCTGCAGTGGGCAGACTCCAGGGTGGTCCATGATGTTCCTCATGGTGTTCACACCCTTTTGTGGGACCCCTCCTCAGGCCTGACATGTGGTGAAGCCTTGACTAACTTCTAACCAACAGAATGTGGCAAAGTGACAGGGGGCACGGATTGCACAAGAGTCACACTGCGCACCAGTGTGACACGGGCCTTGCTTGGACCTGGCCCCCTTCGCTCGCTTCGTGAGGTGGCCCGTGGAGAGCACCACATGGCCACACCCCGGGGGTGGCCTCAGCCAGCTGCCAGCAGGAACCTCAGGCTCCCCATCCTGCTGCAAGAGAGTGAATGCTGCCAACAGCATTTAGAAGCAGAATGATTCTGGGGTTTGCTTAACTCTTCATTTATTTTTGAGTGCAGAAATGTCTCTCCAAGTGTGGTTGTGGCCATAGAGAGATGGGGTGGATTCTACTTTCCTGTACTGCCAGGAAAGACCTTGTAATTTGCTTTATAATTCAGTAGTTCATGAGAGCTACTCTAGCTCAGGGTAGGTGTTAGTACCTTGCTCTCTGCCAACTTCTGCTCCTAAACAATGTGTGACTTCTTGATGGAAACAGAATTCCTTCAGTGACGTTTTGGTGTCACTTATATGCTGCCTGTGGCTTCAGCTACCAGTCCTCTCCTCTGCTGATTCTGCTTAGTTGGTTAAACCATGGGTCCTTTCAGGAGGGCATTTGCTAAATTGTGATCTGTTTGAGAGAGATTCTTTCTCTCTCATGTGCCCTGTTGAGAGATGGAAAGTGCCCTGTGTGTGCATGTCTGCCAGCTCCGGTCGAATGCAAGGACTGTGGGAGGTTAAGACACACATCTAGTTTATTTACTACTTCTAGTCTCCTTTTATACTTCAGCAGGGGCTTCCCTGTTGGCTCAGATGATAAAGAACCTGCCTGCAGTGCAAGAGATGCCTGGGTTTGATGCCTGGGTTGGGAAGATCCCCTGGAGGAGGGCATGGCAACCCATTCCAGTATTCTTGCCTAGAGAACTCCATGGACAGAGGAACCTGATGGGCTACAGTCCATGGTATCACAAAGAGTCAGACAGGACTGAGTGACTAAGCACAGCACATACTTTAGCAGTGTTTCAGTGAGATGAGTAATTAGACACCTGAGCTGAGATCACCACTTTGCTCAAAAAACAAAACAAAACAAAACAATTTTTTAAAAAACGTGTGGGCATGCAGGGCTACTTTCTCTATTATCACTCTATTATTACTAAAAGACAGTGACTCTTCAGTTGGAAGATTTCTAAGTGTTGTACTGAGTCCAGCTAAGTCTAGACTCTGATTTTCCCTTCCTTTCCTCAGCCAGCTGCTCCTCCCTTCTCCCCAAGTCTTGGTTTGCTCATTCACACCAGGAGGACAGTTGATCTGGGTATTAAAGTGAGAAAGGGTCTTGCACATTCTGTACGTTACGTAAGAAAGAACTTCTATCAGAATGAAGATGCGGTGCTGGGGGAGCTGGAGAAGAAGAGAACAGTCAGGAAAGGCAGAGATGTGGGAGGAGACAGAGAGGTGAAAGCTGGAGCCAAAGGTCACGCCTGGGAGGAGAGAGAGCGGAGGACGTTGGTCCAGGGTCAGTATCATGCAGAAGGGTTCCCCAAGGAAGTAGCAGCCTCTGCAGCTCACACATCTGTGCTGATACTGCACAGGACCTGGGGCAAGACCCCACCGTCTACAGTTCTGAGGATGGATTGCTTTGGACCCTCAGTTCTCATTTCTGGCGTGATTTCCAGATGCTTGGTATTAACGATGCCAGTGTAAGTGATGTGTTTTCCTCCCTTGCTTCATGCTGTGACAAGGAGGGTATATTTTTCATTTGGATGCCTCTCTTTTGTCAGTTCTGTGAGTGTTTGCCCTGGCATTCACAGATGCTGACATTTATTCTGTAGAAATTATAAATTTTGAACCAACATTCCTTTAAACCTGAGCTCCACTTTCAGTGTGACAGTATTCATTGTGCTCTGATAGGAAAAGAATTTTTTTTTGTTTATTTGATAAGGATGTTCAGGGAAAGAAAAAAAAAATAACTTGTCCTAGAATCTATCTCCTGTTTTTCTGGTACCATCTGCTCAGCCTCGCTTGGGGGGCTTCTGGGTGTGGCTTTGCAAAGATTATGTAGATAGAGAGGGTAAATGGTACAGGGGGGGCCTTGGTGGTCTCTCCAGTCATGTCTAACTGCTCAGGGTCTCATGTCCCAGACTGGGGAGCAGTGAAAAGATGTATCATGTTCACGGGTACCTGGAACAGCTCTGGGCACCTGTGGTCAGTGGGGTTTGCTCTCGTACTGGGGGCGGGGGCGCGGTGCCCTCTTCCACAGCTGTCTGCTTTCTTGACTGGCTGTGATGTGTGTGGATTAGTGAATGCCACTCTCACCCGAATTTCCCTCCAAAATAGGTCTAGACAGAGAATCGGAAAGCTCAGCAGCTCCTGCAGATGCGAACACCTTCCTCCACCACTCAGGCTTGTGGGGAGGGTCCTCCCAGACTTCCCTTCATCTCCATTTTTTCATCTATATGAATGGAGCAAGTTATAGGGTAATTTATAAAACTCTGATCTGCCTTACCTCCAGGTTTTGGCCCAGACAAGGGCATGTGTGGTATTAAATTTATCTCACTATTTTTTCACGACAAAGGAGTCTTAGGAAAATTTTGACTTGACTGGCAAGGATGGTCGTAGGGCTGACCTGTAGACAAAGCCTGCTTTCCACTTGGAGTCACTGCTCAGGAAGGCACATCAAATCCATACATCACAACCACTCTGTTAGGAGGTTTGAGCAGCAAAGAAAGCACAGAGAGACAGAAATTAAATCTATGGAAAATAGAAAAGGCAGCTGAGAAGGAAAAATCAATTACAGTCCAACCAGAGTTGTGTACAAGTTACCTGTTCCCTTGATGAGGGACTTTCTCAGTTTTAGAGGAATTTGTATGCAACCAACTCACATCAGAAGCTTTAAAAAGCCATTAATTTTGGCATTATTTTTCTGTTTCAAAACCAAAGTGAGGATTATAAACAGTTTAAAGAGCTTTAAAATGCTAGCACCATCCATCAGAGACCCCAGTGAATACCCAGAAGAATATGAAAATGGACAAGGTTCCGTTTCATTCTGAAAGCTCCCTGAACCTTCTGCTTTTTTCCTGCCTTGATGTTTGGTGCCTATGAAAGACAACTGTCTCCTGAGGTTTCTGCAAGAGGGTTCATTGGAAGGAAAGCAGACTGGGTGAAGGAAGGGACTCGCGTTCTTTCTGTGTGCGTGATGGTAGGAAACTGACTTCTAGATTATCTCACAAACACATAGAAAACATAAAAAGAGGCAAAATTATGCAGAAGCACATAAATTATGTAGATGATGGAAAGCCTATGCAAAACATGATATGTACACATAATAGCGTGTTTCCCCAGGGGCTAATTGCATCCTTTGGGTACCTTTTGAAGCATCTGAATATTCAGAAGAAAGCAAATTTATTATAATTTGAAAAATACCACAATAAATAAGGCTGAAAGAATAATGCACGTTACATTGGAAACTGGAAACTCATAATCTGGCCATTTCCCCCAGTTTGACCAAAACCTGGAGCACCAAACACAAGCACACCTCAGTACATTTCGTGGTGGTGTCATTGTCTTCAGATGCCAAACTAGGCAAAACCCATTTACTCCTTCAACAAATATTTATTTTTTCCTTATGTAAATGCAGTGTACATTCATTTTTATATTAATACCATTCAGAAATTATTTCCTGAAACCTATAATGTGCTCCCCACTATGGAACATGGGACACAATATGGGAGTCAGTCTGTAGAGAGAAATGAGGACCACTCAAAAGAGAACAAAGTTGAGAGACTGTTCAGAGGTGGCTTTAGCAAGGGGCTCAGCCACCACCCCTTATGCCTGGCAGAAACTCAGAGGAGGTGGAGGATCAGAAGAGCTTTATGGTAGAAAAGCCAGTGGAGGGGTGGAATTCAGGTGTACCCTGAGTCTGGAAAAGCTGGAGGCAGCTTCCTGGAAGCTGAGCATCCCACGTGGTGAGACTGGGGTGCGTATTTGACTTTCTCCGGTTGGTTCTGCATCAGAAGTGGGAGCCAAGATCCTGGAAGCTGGCAGTTACTGGCCCACCCTGACTGTTCTGGCTGATGATGGCAGAGGCTGTGGTTTGGCTTCCTGGGGTGATCACAGCTGGAGTCACGGGTCAGAGTTCACTCTCCTCTGTCATCTGGCCATTGCCTATTTGTATGTTCAGTCTCCTAACACTAATCACCTAATAACTACCCCACAGAAGTTCAGGCAGGGTCTTGAGGGCACAGGAAAGCCTCCCACCCCCAAAGAGAACAGAGCCAATGAGATCTGCCAAGATGTAGATGTGACAAGGAGGTGGGCTGTGCAAATGCCTTGTATCAGACAGCTCAGCTGCTGAGACAAATACCACAGACTCAGGGCTCACACAGCAGAAATGTGTCTTCTCTCAGTCTGGAGGCTGGAAGCCTGAAATCCAGGCTGGTTCCCTCCAAGGCTGTGAAGGGGAGTTTGCCCCAGGCCTGTCCCCTCGCTCCTGGGGGCTCAGTTGCTCCATGGCCTGGAGATTCTGCCTTCTTCCTATGTCTCTACACTGTCATCCCTCTGTGTCTGCCGCTGTGCCCAAACCTCCCTTTTCCTTAAAGACGGGAGTCACAGTGGGTTAACCCCTCCTCCATGGCCTCATCTTCACTTGATCATCTGTTAAGGCCCTGTTCCTAAACAAGGTCACAGGAACTGGGGGTTAGGACTTTAGCATCTTTGAAAAGACACAACTCATGCATAACACACCTGAAGAACATTCTGTCTAGTTGGACTCCTCTGGCATGGTTTATATTCTGATTTTAAGCCAGTATACTTCATTGAAATGATCTGAAACTTTTCACCAATAAGAACTAGATGTGTGTTGCCTGGCAGGGGGGTGGTCATCCCTCCGTTTGGAGAGATTTGTGAATGACTGTGAGAATCAGTCACAGTTATGAATCATGGAGGATGGCTGATCTGGGGGACCTATGGGGTTTTCAGGGTCTTTACAAAGAGCAGCAAGAACAGGATGATTGCTTTCACAGTGGTCTCTGGTTCCAGGAAACTGACTTCTATAACATGCAGCCCCGGATTTAAAGCCATCTGTGAATTTAAGGATTCCCTGGTGGCTTAGACAGTAGAGTCTTCCTGCAATGTGAGAGATCCTTGGGTTGGGAAGATCCCCTGGAGAAGGAAACGGCAACCCACTCCTGTATTTTTGCTGAAAAATCCCATGCATGGAGGAGCCTGGCAGTCTACAGTCCACGGGTTGCAAGGAGTCAGACACGACTGAGCAACTTTACTGCTGCTGTGAATTTCATCCAAGAAATGCTGGAAACCTGCCTTGCCAGTTGATTTTGGAGGAGATTTGAAAAGGAGGCAGAGACTTGTCTTCCCATCTCCTCCTCCTCCACCCCAGGAAGGAAGGCATGGATGCCTCCAGGCTGCAGGAGTCCAGGCAGAGATCTCAGGCCAGTTAAAACTGTCTTCAACCTCCTCCTCCTTGTTGGAATATGGGACATGGACACACACACACACACACACACACACACACACACACACACACACACACACAACGTCTTTGTTGATTTAAACTTGAACCAGCAACCCAAGTGAAGCAATAAGAAGGTCTTGGAAGGCCACATCTCCCATGTGCAAGGGTCCCTGGCCTCTGCTTGCAGTGTCTTCTCAGCATGGCAGAGTGATATTTCCTTGTCTCACTTTCGGGTACTGGTGGTTTGAGGCAGGTGTTCTCTGCAGATGGTGGGGTTCATTTTGGAGGGGATGGTAAACAGACCTTTGCCACTTGAAGAAGAAGCTGCTTGCCTTTAAGTCAGGAGCCTTCATCTAATGTAGTTCGATTCCACTCAGCTCGTTGAAGCCAAGACATCCACCTCTGATGTCTGGATGCTCCTGTCCTCAGCAATGGGCTCATGCAGGCCTCACCCTCTGGAGCAGCCTGGTGTGCCCAGTGCCGTAGGCCATGTGGGGGACTCTGTTCCACTGCTTCTCGAGGGGAACTGGGGCATATGGCCTTAGCCCAGAATTATTGATGATACACTTAACAAAATAGGCCAAATCCATCTCTTTGTCCCCCTGAGGAGCTCAGATGTCCCCAAAGTATAAAGCTCTGCTGTTTCTTTCCCAGCTGTGATGAAAACAGGGATTAGTGGAATGTTAGAGGCAAAACCTCATCTATGAAGTTATGAATGAATAATTCTAATTTCTTTTTGAGTTGTGAGAAATCAGTTTGTTTTACATAGAAATGCAATATGTTCTTGATCTCTATGTATGCGATTAGAATTTTTCCCTCTGTTCAGTATTTGTTTCATTACGGAATGAAATTTTGAGCTTATATTTTCGGATATATTTCACCTCATGCATTTCAATGTCTATTTCACCCAAATCTCTGCCTCCATAGAACACATCATCCTATCTTTTTTTTTTTTTGTCATAGTAGCTTTAGGATGCGGAAAAGGAGGTGGAGATGCTTTCTTTAAGATTCTGACTCTCATTGGAGTAGACACCCAACCTTCTCATGAATGTGTTTGGAGGAATGTGCCAATTTTTAAGATAAATGGTGATGTCTGAGTGCTGCTAAGAAAAATGGAATTGCCACGCCAGGCTCAGCACTGCTACGTAGATGAGGCTTGTGGAGTTGGAGAGTGATGATGTGGACAACATCCGCTTCAAGAAGGGCGAGCAAGGTCACAGTCCAAAATGCGGGCGGGTTTCAGGAGAGAGTGGCATGTTTGGCTTATGAAGAGCAATCAGAGTCCTCTGGGGTCGGAAGAGACCAGACCACGGGGATGGTGTGACCCGAGGGGAGGGGTGCAGGTGGGTGGAGTGCACCCTACAAGCTCTCCAGGGAGCAGGGGCTGGGGTAGGGTGCAGGGACTCCCTGGTGGACCCGCCTAGGCACCAGGTATCTGCAGAACTGGGGCCTGGCGGCAAACAAATTCTAGCTCTGATGAACTCATGCATGATTTTAGAATTAGGAAGTGAAGCATTTTCATTTCAGCACGCTTTTCAGTTTTACTTTTTCCCTTTCAAACATAAGTGGTATCTGCAATTGTGGGAACATTCTTGGTTTCAAGTCCATGAGGGTAACATCTGAGGGGTACACACAGGATGAACACAGAAGGGTGGTGGGGATGGGGAGGCCTGAACATCCTGGCAGAAGGGGTCAGAGGAGCCTGCTGGGTGGATGGGTTTTGATAGACATCATCACAATTCGCATTGCCATTGGCCAGAGGTAGGCCATCCGGTCTGTGGCCTCCCAAATCTGTTTCTTCACCCACTGCGCTCTTTGGCCACTGCCTGTTCATTAGCACCTCTGCTAGTGGAATGGAGAATTGGGGGAAGACAGCTGATTCATATTTCAGCAGCCTCGTTGGCTCAAGGGGCAAAAGTGCAGTGCTAATGAGGCCCAGGTCAAAGGTGGGAGCCCCAGGTGGGCCAGTTAGCTGGGCGGCAATGGCTGGCCTCAGACCAGAGCCTCAGTCTGGCCGACTGGTCTGCACACACATTTCTGCTGGTTGATAATACTGGGGAGGAAGTGGCATAAACTTGTGTGTGCCATCGAAGAAACTACCCGATGCTGGCGGCTGGTGCCTCAGTTGAGCAGGCAGGTATGGCTGGGTGCGATTTGCAAAAATCACCTATTTTCAGTCACCGCAGATGATTGGGACTCTGCAGCCAGCAGATCTTTCTAAAGAGTTTCAATATTTAATAAGCTGTGTGCCTCAACAGGACAGCCAGGTGGCTTTCTGTCTCTGCCATTAACTCATTTCAACATGACCCTGCCCTTTGCCCTGGGATGAGGGATGTTTCACTTGGAGGATGGAATTCACATTTTTATATATTTATGCAGCTTTTTTTAAATTGAAGACAAATGCATTTCTTAAGCAGTGACTATGCAGCAGGCATTCTATATAAATGAAGACCACTCTGTTGAGAACTGGCACATTCTAAAACATGGCTGTTTTGGCAACTTTTTAAGCATTTTATATGGGTTGGGTTTTATCAGATAAAAAATACAGGTTCAGTTGATAATCACGGGATTGTGATGAACCCACGGAAGACAGTATTTCTGAGTCTGGGCAATAAGGAACTGTTTGGCAGTTTTAGTCCAGGTTTGCACACGTTGTATCCAAGCCCAGTGGCCAAATCTCTGATGGCCAGGTGGTGTTTTCACACATGGAAAGCCTTGGCAGAAACACAGCATGAGGTGGGTGATGCAGTCAAATACCTGAGTGTTTAAAAAATGATCAGCAACTCTTTTGTTCCAACGCGTTTTGTGTAGAGATACTTAGAAGGTGAGCTGTTTTCTGAAAATTGTTTTCCAACTGGAAGATGCTGTGATTAAGTCTTTCTTACTCCAGCTGCAAATACACCAGATTTGTTTCTTAATCCACAGCCACATATATGAGGAGTCCAGAGTCCATAGGGCTAAGAGGTGCTAACAGGGCATCTAAGGATCGGGTAGGCTCAGCTCAGTGATGTGCAAAGTTCTTAAGATTCTGTCCTTTAAGATCCTAGAACACACGATGTAAATGTTTTGTACTCAGATGAAGGGATTAACCAGAACTGAGCAGGAGAGACATCATGTTCTCTGGAACAGGGAGAGGAGATTGTCACATTTTCATTACATCTGGGTTCACTGTTGGGCAGTGTTTGAGGGGTGAGACTTTCCAGGTGGCGCTAGGGGTAAAGAACCCACCTGCCAATGCAGGAGACGTAAGAGATGCGGATTCGATCCCTGGGTCGGGAAGATCCTCTGGAGGAGGAAATGGCAACCCACTCCAGTATTCATGCCTGGAGAATCCCATGGACAGAGGAGCCTGGAGGGCTACAGTCCATGGGGTTTCAAAGAGTCGGACATGACCTTGAAGCAACTTAGCACACACGCACGCACGCGTTGTTTGGAGCTGGGGATGAGACAGAGCCGCAGGAAAGAGTGAGGAGACTGAAGAATAAAGGCCCAATGATGCTTCAGATGAAGTCTGAACAAGTGTGGAGTGTGGGCCATAAGCACAGCTAGGAACAACGTGAGACACAAACGCTTGGCCACTCTACCACGAGGTCCAGAAGTTTCCTCCCTTCAGAGCTCTTAGTGCCAGCTGGCTGGCAGCTTGCCATGCCCAAGTCTCCTCTGGGTCTGTGCCAAGGGCAGCACTGGTCTAGCCAAACGACCTCAGCTCTCAAGCATGTGGGATGGTCACCTCCAAAGCTGACCAAGGACAGGAGCCCAGTGTCCAAGCTCCAGCTGCAGAAGGAAGCTCCATTTCTCTTCTGGAAGACCTGGAAGTAACTGGGGACCAGGCGGTGAGACGTATAAGGTCAGACTCTTACTCCTCCTCCTGCTCTGGATTTGGGATTGGAGGTCAGGTTTGAACAAACTGAGCCTCCACTGAGGAACAGCAAGGTGCCTTTTCTTCTGAAATGGTTGCTGTTCAAAGACTCACAAAGAAACATGTTGCACAGATGATATTGAGGAAGGAAAGGGGGACGGGTCATTTTTTTTTTTTTTTCCTCCTGAAGCTGGCGGGGGATGCGACAAAACCTCCAATAGGATTTTCATTTTTCTTTCATAGACATTTTGTTTTTTTTTCATTAAAATTTTTCCTCTAGGGAGGCAGCAAGAGTGGGCATGGGGAAAGATGTCGGAAAATGGCCTTGCTGAGATTAAACAAATCTCTGTCGCGTGTGTCCATCTGCCCGTCCATCTGTGGATAACCTGTAATTATTAATAATATGAGTGATGTCATGAGCTTTCTGGCAGGAGCGAGGAGCCCCAGAGACCACTCTGGAGCCAGTCGGCGCAGGACGAGCGGGAGACGCTCAGCCGTGTTTGCGCGGGAGCGGCGGGTAAATCTGGCTCATGCCCCCACAGCAGTGGGACTGGAGCATATTGGGTTTTCTCATAAACTTCCGATGAGATCAAGTTGGCAGCACCTCAGAGGAACACCTCCTATATAAAAAAGGTTGCCTACACAATCCAGCAAAAAATGTCATTAAAAGGACACATGGTACTGAGCAGGGCAACCTTAAATGTACAGAAAACTGAGAGCTTAAAAGGACATGGGAGAGGGGCATCCCAGTAGATGACAAAGGAGGGGGCAAGATATGAGTGATGTTCCCCGCTGGACCCGCTTTCTGTTACTCATTAAAATACTGATGAAATCATGGCGGGCTGGAAGGAAAAAGGACAGAAATTCTCAGTAAGAGCCACCTCCTACGGAAGCCAGGATTCCAAAAAGCTGAAAGACTTTACGATATTTTACACCAGTGACTGAGCTGAAGAATTGGCAGCCCAGCAGCCCAGCGGTCCAGGCTGTGGCTTGGGTTCAGTCTGATGGAACAGGTGCCCTGGGTGGGGGCGGGTGGGAGCGGGTAGCCAGGCTCCAGCTGGCTGTGGGCTTTGGGCCAGCAGCAGAGCCCAAACCACCGGATCATACTGTGGCTTCAACCAGGGGCATTAGCCCTTCAGACGCAGACGTGCAGCGGAGGGGTTTCATGGATGTTGTTTACAGAGGACAGCTCCTAGAATGGCCGTGCAATAGTAGGAGCTCAGTAAAACTTACCAAACGAATTACTCCAAGAGGAAGCTGGTATGGTGCCTGAGAGCACATGTGTACCTGACCTCGGGGTCCAGCCCCGCTCTGGGGGCTGCTGGGTTAGGCACTGGGCAGCGGGTGCAGCAGCATGGAGGAGAGGGAGCACTGCCCCCAGCGGGCGTGGGCATCATGTGCAGCCCATTCCTTGGGCCGTAGATCTCCCTGCAACTGTTCCTTCAGCAGCATCACTGCCTTACTGCACCACGGGGCCCTCCTTAGAGTTCTCCAGGTTGGCTGGTATTCATGACCTCATAGCCACCTCCCAGACACCCTGCTCCCTCGTGAGCTGGGAAGAACCACCGATCCCTGGCAGACGTTCCTTGTTTCAAAGAAAAAGCAAAAGCGCAGAGGCTGGTCTCACGCTGGAATGGATCTCCCTTTGGAAGCCTGAGATTCTGGCCAAGGCCTCTGCCCTGCTGTCAAGGGGACGGAGGAGGATGTGGCGGCAGCACTGAGATGGACACGGGACCCGCGGCATCGGGCCGGAGCTGTCCACCTGTTCTCAAACACGGAAGTTGGCATGGATGTCATCTAACAGCAGACATTCCAAGAATATCCTCCTAATCCAGACGGTCATGAGTGTATAACCCAAATAAAACAGAACGTGAGGATGGCTAGGTTTACTGAAGCAGTTCCTGTTTGCCAGGCATTTCATATACATTACTGCAAGCCATTTTCATGGCAACCTTACAAGGTAAATGCCACGATTATCCCAGCTTTATCAATGAGAAAACTGAGATGGAGAGAGATTAGATAAATTGCCAGCGTCCCAAGTCTGGCTAGGGGTGGGGCTGGGATTTAAAGCTGAAATTTAAGGCTGGAGACATAGCCTCCAGAATATAGAAGAAATGAACAAAGAGACAAAAATGTGAGAAAATAGAGACCTGGGGAAGAGAACTCTGAGGCCCTTGGAGAGCAGAAAGAAAACCGTTTACCACTAGGGAAACTTGTTAAGTTCTACAACTTAATGAAATAAGATAAATGCTAGGTAACTATTAGTAAAAGAAAAGAAAAATTTGAAAATGAGAGAGTAATGCTCCAGGTAGATTGAACAGAAACCACCACCAAGGCCCTGAGACCTCAAGTCCCGCTGATCCAGGGTCTTCTACATCCTCGAGTCCGGTGGTGTCGGTCCTTCTTCAAAGGCTCCTGATGCTTTGCCTTCCCTTAGACCTCCCTGCCCTCCCTCCTTCCTGAAGAGACCCTCTTTTTGTACAGGTTGATGTCTGCTTGCTCCCATTTTTGTACAGGTTGGTTCTGCTTGCTTCCATTTTTGTACAGGTTGGTGTCTGCTTGCTCCCAAGGTCCTGGACTCTCGCTAAAGCTTCTTGGCCCAGTCCCCAGGGCCAGCTGTAAAACCACAGGCAGCAGGTACACTCCTCCACTGGCCACGGTCACGGTCAAGGTCAGGAGTGGGCATGGGGCCAAGGACCCCCGGGGCCAAGGCCTCAGGCTCAGAGCTCCTCCCCTAACCAAGAAGCTCCTCTCAGAGGAGGGTGGGGCAAAGACAGCCAGGAGTCAAATGTGGGTCAGGGGTCAAAGGCGGAGGAGGTAGGTTGGGAGAAGCGACTGGGCTCCTGACTTTACCAGATCCAGCGCCTCTCTCTCTGGGTGCGTGCAGCCAGGTGAGTTCTGCTGCAGATCTGCAGAGGGGAGAGCAGCCTCCCCGGCCCACTCCTCCCGTCGGCATCCACTGCTTTGCAGTGCAGAGTGCTTCTGGGTGCAGGTTTGATCGCTGTCAGCCCCAGCTTCCAGCGTGGGCCAGTCTCCCGGCCACCATGTGCCTTGATCCTGGCTGCACCAAGCCTCGCTGCATCTCGTTTTGTTTTACAGCTTGGACTCTTGCTAAAGTCCTCTGTCCTTAGGCATCCTCTGTGTCCTCACCCCACACTCTTGGATGGATGAGGTCATCCCTTCGTTTAAACCCAGGCAAAGACAAAGAGCTCTTCCTGGGGTCTTGCTCCCCTAAGCAGGACGCCCAGCCCCTTCTCTGCACCACCTTCCCCTCTGGAGGGACCTCCCCTTACTGCTCTGTAGTCATCTTGCTCCTCTCTGTGTCCACATCTGAGTCCTGCCAGACCAGGATCCTCTCACAGCAGGGCAGTGCCCTTCCCCTTACAAGAGTAACACTTTCCAAAAAACCCAGGATAGGGAGAAAGGGCTTGCTAGCCATGTGCTGAGGACTTCCCAGGTGGCACAGTGGTAAAGAATCCATCAACCAAGCAGGAGACTTGGACACTCAGCTATGACCCCTGGATTGGGAAGATCCCCTGGAAAAGGACTGGCAACCCACTCCAGTATTCTTACCTGGGAAATCCCACAGACACAGGAGGCTGGTGGGCTGTAGTCAGTCCATGGAGATGCAAAAGAATTGGACATGACCTAATGACTAAACAGCAGCAGCCTTAGGCTGGATTCTCCTGAATTATGGCAACATCCTTCAATTTCCAGGAAAAAAAAAATTCTGAGTCCTCAACAAGAAAATGGCACACATTCAGCAGAACTATTAAATAAAATCAAGATAGCTTCAAACTTTACCACTGTAACCAAGTAGGAAGAGTGTGGAATCATGGTTTCATAATTCTTAAAGGAGATGATTGCAGGCTCTGGTGGTTTGCGAGGGCCGCCATTGCAAAATAAGACAGCCGGGTGGCGGGAGACAGATACTGACTCAGGGGTGGCTCTGGACTCTTGAGAGTCTCTTGGACTGCAAGGAGATCCCACCAGTCCATCTTAAAGGAGATCAGTCCTAGGTGTTCATTGGAAAGAGTGATGCTGAAGCTGAAACTCCAGTACTTTGGCCACCTGATGCAAAGAGCTGACTCATTGGAAAAACCCTGATGATGGGAAAGACTGAAGGAGGGAGGAGAAGGGGACAACAGAGGATGAGATGGCAGAATGGCATCACTGACTCAACGGACATGGGTAGGGTGGACTCCAGGAGTAGGTGATGGACAGGGAGGCCTGCCATGCTGCGGTTCACGGGGTCGCAAAGAGTCGGACACGACTGAGCGGCTGAGCTAAACTGAACTGGAGGCTGAGAGTCCGCATCCAGGTGTCACAGGCTGGTTTCTGCTGAGGCCTCTCCCCTCAACCTGCCGAGGACTGTCCTCTCATGGGTCCTCACGTGGCCTCTCCTCCCTGCTGCCTCTGTTTAGACTTCCCCTTCTTACAGGGACCCAGCACACTGGACTGAGGTCTACCCTAGCAGCTTCATTTTAACTTAGTCATCTCTTTAAAGGCTTTATCCCCAGATGCAGTCACATTTTGACATGCTGAGAGTTAGGGCTTCAATATATGAGTTTGGAGGGTGGCGTGGACAGAGATTCAGCCCATGACATAAAGCACACCATCATTCTCACAGAGGGGTGACTGAGACCCTGTGGGGCTGGCTCTTCCCAGAACTTCCCTGCAGCGTTCCCTTTCTTCTGAGATAGCAGAAAGGCTTGGGCATGCCTGAAATGAAGAGTTCTTGAATAAATACACAATAATGGGTCAACTTTTGCTGACCCGTGAAACTACCAATTTAAGAGGAAAGCAATACCTGCGAGTGGGGTGACGGACAGTTGTTACTTAAAAAAAAATCCTATTTATTCTTGTCTGAGCTGGGCCCTCGTTGCTCCGCTTGGCACTCTCTAGTTGTGGTGGCGAGGACAACGCTCTCGCTGCAGAGCACAGGCTCTGGGGTGCGCGGGCTTCAGGAGGGCACAGGCTTATTCATCCCACAGAGCGTGGAATCCTCCTGGACCAGGGATTGAACCCTGCGCTGGGGATTCTGAATCACCGGGCCACCAGGGAAGTGGACACTGATAGAGCAAACATAATCAGAACACTCAAGGGGACGGTTGGGTTACTGGTCTCGTCTAACCTGCTGCTCATCTCTGCAACGACTGAAAACCCGCGTCCCTAAGCTTCCCTCTGTCTTGCCTTACAGGCGGCACGTCAGCATGCTGTTAGTGCAGTCACGGAACACCTCCAGGTCCCGCCAATGCCTCATCATGACCACAGGGCCTGGACAGAGGAGGGATCCTTTACAATTTCACCACAGCACTTAAAATTTAAATCAATTCTCTGCTCAAAATGGGGCTTCCCTCATGACTCAGTGGGTAAAGAATCTGGCTGGAATGCAGGAGACCTCAGTTCAATTCCTGGATTGGGAAGATCCTCTGGAGAAGGGATAGGATATCCACTCCAGTCTTCTTGGGCTTCCGTTGTGACTCAGCTGGAAAAGAATCTGCCTGCAATGCAGGAAACCTGGGTGCAATCCCTGGGTTGGAAAGATCCCCTGGAGAAGAGAAAAGCTACCCACTCCAGTATTCTGGCCTGGAGAATCCCATGGACTGTATAGTCAGTGGGGTCGCCAAGAGTCGGACACAGCTGAGCAACTTTCACTTTCATTTTCTGCTCAAAACTTTCTCAAAACTTCTTAAGACTTCCTTACTGTTTCCATCCCTTCTCCCTCACCCCTACTGCCCAGCATTGCTGGTTTCACAACCCCCGCCCCTTTCTCCAGCCCTACTCATGGTGAGCCGGATGGACCGCTCCTGCTTTGGGGCTTTTGCACTGACTGTCCGCTCTTTGTTCAGATTTTACTTCAAATGCCAACTTAATTCGTTGACTTCCTTGACCACCACAGAAAACAGTCCCCTGCTGGCGTGTCCCGCCCTCTGCTGCTCCGTGGCGCTCATCACCATCTCTCACACTCCTTTGGTGCCCATGTTCCCTGCTACAGCACTGGGGCTCTGACCAGAGGCTCTTGGCTCGCTGCCCTGTGCTGTGTGCACTGTTAGGAGCTGTGTTGGCCACCGAGTGTAAGCTGCATACGTATTTTCCCCACGAATGAACAAAGTCAAGAGGCAAAAAACCACCCACTGAAAAAGAAATCCCATCATCCGAGACTGGCAGTCATGAAAAAGAAGGGCGTCTGGAAGAGAACACCGCCTTTGTCTTCCATGAAGATGTCGAAGGATAACGCTCCTGGGATGCTAGTAACTGTCGTAGACATTTGCTGCCTGAAAGTGTGTGTGAGTGTGTTTGTGCTTGTGCTTAATCACTCAGTCGAGTCCAGCTCTTTGCAACCACCTGGACTGTAGCCCACCAGGCTCCTCTGTCCATGGAGATTCTCCCGGCAAGAATACTGGAGTGGGTTTCCATGCTCTCCTCCAGGGGATTTTCCCAACCCAGGGGTTGAACCCAGGCCTCCTGCATTGCAGGCAGATTCTCTACCATCTGAGACACCAGGGAAGCCCATGAATACTGGAGTGGGTAGTCTATCCTGTCTTCAGAGGATCTTCCTGACCCAGAAGTTGAACCAGGCTTTCCTGCATTGCAGGTGGATTCCTTACCAGCTGAGCTATCAGGGAAGCCCGAAAGTGTGTGTAGGTAGTCTTAGGATCACAGCAGTGTTGAGAATGGAATGTTCACCTTCCAAGGAATTTAAGACATCAGATCCAGGTAGATTATGGTTAATGCATCAAAATCAATAGGTAATGGAGCTGTGATTGCCATGTCAATAACCACAATGGTTAAAATTCACTCATCAAAGTCAAGTCCCTGCTGGATTGAAAACCAGACTCTAACTAGACATTGTTTATTAGAGAACTTTGTACAATAAGAGAAAAGATGAAAAATATAGTAGGAAAACAGATTAAGCACACTTAATTTAAAACTCAGATCAGAGCTCTGTAAAACCCTAGAGGGGGGAGATGGGGAGGGAGATGGGAGGGAATGGGAGGGAGGTTTAAGAGGGAGGGGACATACGTATGCCTATGACAGATTTATGCTGATATGCAGGAACCAACACAACTCTGTAAAGCAATTATCCTTCAATTAAAAAATAAATAAATTTAAAATAAAAAAAGAATTTGTGACTACATGAGGTGCTGGATATTAACTTACTATAATCATTTCATTGTACATATATACCAAATCATTATGTAATACATCTAAAACTAAGAGAATATTGTATGTAAATTATACCTAAATAGACTGAAAAAATAAACTAAACCACCCAAAATAAAAGTATTAAAAACAATAAACACGTGGCATTAATTAAACTTCTTGAATAGGGTCAGTTAATGGAGTAGCATTAGGGTATTTGAAATAAAATCTATTAGAAACTAGCAGCAGAGGTGATTGGGTAATAAAAAACCCCCACAATTACAGGGAGAGACAGGAATTCACTATTAGTAGGAAACACAAATAAAATGAGGGCAGAGGCAAAGTTGTTACTATAAATAATAAGAGCAAACAGACATACGCAGGACTCTTTTGCCAAAGCAGGAATTGCTCATTTCTTAAAAAAAAAA
>SJYC01121120.1:0-15163 GCA_006408675.1 Madoqua kirkii
GTGCAGCACTTTCACAGCATCATCTTTCAGGATTTGAAATAGCTCAACTGGAACTGCATCACCTCCACTAGTTTTGTCATAGTGATGCTTCCTAAGGCCCACTTGCCTTCACATTCCAGGATGTCTGGCTCTAGGTGAGTGATCACACCATCGTGATTATCTGGGTCGTGAAGATCTTTTTGGTACAGTTCTTCTGTGTATTCTTACCACCTCTTCTTAATATCTTCTGCTCCTGTTAGGTCCCCACCATTTCTGTCCTTTATTGAGCTCATCTTTGCATGAAATGTTCCCTTGGTATCTCTAATTTTCTTGAAGAGATCTCTAGTCTTTCCCATTCTACTGCTTTCCTATGTTTCTTTGCATTGATCACTGAGGAAGGCTTTCTTATCTCTCCTTGCTATTCTTTGGAACTCTGCATTCAAATGGGTATATCTTTCCTTTTCTCCTTTGCTTTTCGCTTCCCTTCTTTTCATAGCTATTTGTATGGCCTCCTCAGGCAGCTATTTTGCTTTTTTGCATGTCTTTTTCTTGGGGATGGTCTTGATTCCTGTCTCCTGTACAATGTCACAAACCTCCATCTATAGTTCATCAGGCACTCTGTCAGACTCCTCACTATACCTATACAGTTATTTCTCTTCTAGTGCTTGCCCTTGGGAGCTGGGGGATAACACTGGACAAGCAGAGCTGCTCTGTCCTTTTCTTTTGGCTGTGCTGTGTTTTCACTGCTGCTTGGACTTTTCTCTAGTTGCAGCAAGTAGGGTCTATGCTCTGGTTGTGGTCACGGGCTTCTCATTGTGGTGGATTCTCTTGTTGCAAAGGACCAGCTCTAGGCTTGCAAGCTCAGTAGTTGTGACTCCTCAGCTCTAGAGCACAGGCTCAATAGTTGTGGTGCATGAACTAGATGCTCTGTGGTGTGTGGGATATTCTCAGATCAGAGATTTGAATAGAGAAATCTCCTGTATTGGCAGGTGGATTTTTTTTTTTTTTACCACTGAACCACTAGTGGAGCCCAAGTTAGGGGATTCTTGGGACAGAGTTCTTCACTGTCACCTCCGAGGTAAGGTAGGATGGGCCCTGGCAGACACTGCGAGGTGGGGCTGCTCTCTAGCTTGGCCTCGTGGTGCAGAACTGGCACATCCACTGTGCTCAGCACTCTAGTTGTCATGCTCTGGGCAAGGAGGACCAAGAAGGGTCCTCAGTTTCCCCCTGGTGCTGTTGTCTCAATAGACCTAGCTTCAATGCCTAGTGCTCTTCCCTTCAAACCCACCAGATGCCCTGGGGAAGCTCTGAATGTTCTGCTGCGCATAAGTGGGTCCCTCCATTTTCGCTCTGCCCCAGGCTGCTGGCTGGCCTGTGCAGCCCTCCCACCCCTCCCAGGGATGGAGTCTGGCACAGAGGCTGGGGAGGAGTTGGGAGGTTCAGATCATGGTTCCTTCCACTGACTGTTAAGGGAGTTCCCATCGCCAGCATGGTAGCTCATGTAAGATGGAGGGTCCCTACCTGTCAGTCTAGGTCTGTCCTTACTCAGAAGGGATCAACATGAGCTGTGTTAGTTTTCTTCCCAGACAAAGCATGAGGGTGAAACAGAGGAAGCTGTCTTAGGTGTGTCCTAAGGAGTAAGGGCTGGGCGTATGAGGATGTGAGCAGAGACACGCAGGAGACTCACTCTCGAATCCTTTTGATTGTCTGCTCCCTCATTCCCTTCTGCACTCCCGTACCTCGACACAAAAACAGGAAGTGATGTCAACACACATGTGCATTCCTCCCCCTTTGTGTGATGCCTCCCTCTGGGTCACCACTTCCTGTCTCTGAGTCACCAGAAAGGTGATTCCCCTGTGATGATCTATATCCTCAGGGACAATGTTCACCAGCATCTACCCAGCTTCCTCTTCTATCTTTTCTTAAAAAAAAAAAAAAAAATTCACCCCACCCCCTCTTAAAAAAAAACCCAAAAAACTAAACACAGTACAGTTGTTGGTCTGAGCTGCTGCAAGCTCACAAAATGCACAGTGGATTACAGCCCTCAGCCCCTGTTTGGAAGGATGGCTGAGTGCCTGAATTTAATTGGATAATTACAAGCAAAGATGATTGTGAAGTGCTACTCTTTCTGCAAGATGATCTGTCCTAGATCTTGCCGACTAAGGGAGGGGAGGGAGGTATTTGACTGCTCCCCCACCCCCAGATATAAATCACTCTGCCAGAATAAGCTACCCCAGGAGGCACAAGATGGCAGTGGAAGGATTTGCTAGATTCGGCTGAAGCAGCTCTCTTCAGGGAGCCAGCTCTGTAGACAGCTCTGCTGCCTTCCCCTCCCTTCTCCTTTTCTCTTCTCCTCCTCCTCCGTTTTCTGTCCTTTGTCCCCTCTCCTTCCCTTCCTTTTTTTTTTTTTTGCAGTTTTTTTTTTATGGACCATTTAAAAATTCTTTATTGAATTCGTTACACTATTATTTCTGCTTTTTTTTTTTTTGGCTATGAGGCATGTAGGATTTTAGCTCCCTGGCCAGAATCAGACCCACACCCCCTGAATTGGATGGCGAAGTCTTAACCACTGGACCACCAGGGAAGGTCTTTTTTCCTTCTTTCTTTCTTCCTTTCTTCTTTCCTTCTTTTTTTCCCTCCTTCCTTCCTCTTTCCCTTCTTTCCTTTCTTCCTTTCCTTCTCTATCTCCTCCTCTTCTCTTATTTATTTCTTCCTTCATTTGCTCTTTCTTCCTTAAATCTTGCACCCCACTTTCACTTTCTTCCTGCCTATTTTTCGCTTTCTGTCTGATTTTCACAAGAGGAAAGTGCCTAGTAGGGTCAGGGCTATAAAGCCAGTGCTTAGGGATCAAAATTTATTTCCTATCTACTTACTGAGTAACCAAGGTGCTAAGTGCTTTGTTGGGTGCCCACCTCAGAGAGGTGTACAGTAAGTACCCATCTAGCTTTAAACAATCAGTGGAAATGTTTTGTCTATCCATTCATCTGTGGTTGGATGCTGGGGTTGGTAAATGATGTTTTAAATGAAACACATGCAAGATTAGACTCTGGGAAGGTCAGGCAGATTTCAAAACTAGAGAAGGGAGGGACTTCCCTGATGGTTCAGTGGCTAAGACTCCAAGTTTCCAATGCAGAGCACCCAGGTTTGATCCCTGCTCAAGGAACAAGATCCTACATGCCATAACCAAGACCCAGTATAACCAAATAAATAAATATTAAAAAAACACCCCAAAAACTAGAGAAGTGAAAGGAAGCAGGAATCACAAGTGCATTTTTGGTGGATTTGCCTGAATTAGGGAAAGGGCAAACATTTTGCACAGGAATGGTGGCAAGAAAGTCAGCAGTGGAGTTGGGAAGATATAAGTAAATGCAGGCTTAGTAAGGGTGTACCAATTACCCCTGAATCTCTTGGCAGAAGTTGGGAAAGAGACAGGGGCCTGGTGGAGGTGTAGGAGCTGGAGTGAGAAGTAGGGAGAATGAAACCACCCCTCCAAGCTTTGCAAGAGGAACAAGGGATCCTTGGACTGGAGACCTGTCTGCAACCTACAGTCCCCACTCCCCAGGGGGCTCCCACTCTGTTCATAGCTTCTTCTTTGTTTTCCTTGCTATCCCAATTGTTAAATTAAAGTCCCTCAGTTCTGCTGCTGCTGCTACGACTGAAGTGACTTAGCAGCAGCAGCAGCAGCAGAACTGAGGGACTTGAAAATCAGTGCTATGGACATTTTGCAATAGAAGGATCTAACAAACCTCTCCAGCTGAGCCAGTCTTTCAGATTGAAGCCCGGCCTCCCCTAAGAGAGTGGCTCTGGCCTCTGATTTCAGGAAGGGCCAGTGGGGGCCGGTGGACTGAAGCCTGAGCTTGGAGAAAGAGGACAGTCCAGGTTCCTGCGCTATGTCAGCCCGACAAGATGAGCTGAGATTCATGAGAACCTCAAAGACAGTGATGCGGGAGCAGTGATGGGTCACAAGAGTGGCCTCCCTGAGTGTGTGGGCTGTCAGCTGCTCCCAGAGGGCGCCTCTCCTTCCTGCCCAGTCACAACCTTGCCTCTGGAGTTGCCCCTTGTCCACTTAATCCTAATCCTTTTCTAATCCTGTCTTGGTGAGAAGATATCAAATGTCGGCTGCCTAGGCTTCCGGTGGCCCTCCCATCCGGGTGAGTCTTCTGGGCTCCGTGGGCCGATACCATTTCATGTATTATTTGGGCTCACTCACTGGGGTTATTTTGGAAGCATGGCTTTGTGAGGCTTCTGGGAGCCGGTTTGAGAATTACGCAACGGCTTTAGTCTGGTGCACTGAAGCCGCTGCTTCCTGGTGCCAAGGGCTCGCAGCCGGAGACGATGTGCTGGGAAAGGAGGTGAAATTGACCTTCTGAGGTTCCCAAGGGACAGAGGGCGTGGCGACTGTCTTCTCCCCTGAGGCTCCTACGTGATGGACCTTGGTTGTGAGCCAACTGATGAGGAGAGGGGTGTGCAGGAGACACAGAGGTGGGTCCTCTTAGCCCTGATTCCCCGCAGCTGGGCGACAGGCTGGTCCCTGGGACTAGGAGAGAGAAGGATGAAGAGCAGAAGCAGAGAGAGTCTGGGAGCAAATAGAATGGAAAGGAAGCAGAATGAGGGGGTGGAGAGGGCGGATGGAGAGAGAACGCTGCCAAATGTACCGGAAATGGTTTATTTGCTGCAGACGCCCCTGCCTCCCAAAGCCACAAGCTTTTCCTCCTCTAAGTCATTCTGTCCCTCTCTCCTCAAGTGCTCTTTCGGGGGTCAAAATCTGGTTTACTATAGGATATGGAAGTGGAAGTTATTAGAGTGGCATTTCCCAAGCTAAGGAGCTGGGGGAGGGGTGGGGTGATAAGAAAAGTTGCTCCTGAGCTAATGAGGTGGCTCAGCCTAGGCTCCTGTTTCATCCACCAAGGCAGATGTTGGCTGCCCTCCAGTCCCTTCCCTGCCTGGCTGCTGGCCTGTCTATGGGAGTACGTTTGCATACTCAGTCTCTCAGTCATGTCTGACTCTTTGGGACTCTAAGGACTGTAGCCCACCAGGTTCCTCTGTCCATGGGATTTCCCAGGCAAGAATACTGCAGTGATTTGCCCTTTCCTTCTTCAGGCTATCTTCCAATCCAGGAACTGAACCCACATCTCCTGTATAGTCAGGTGGATGCTTTATCACTGAGCCACCTGGGAAACCCTATATAGGAGTACATCCTCCATCAATTGATTGATTGTCCAACATGTGCCAGAAACTTCCAACACATCACCTTTCTTAAGATTATTCTCATCTACTGAGGTAGGTATTATCACTTCCGTTTTACAGATGAGTGATCTGAGGCTCCAAGAGGTTAAGCAGTGTGCCTCGGGTCACACAGTGGTTAAGAGGCAAAGCCAGTTTTTCAGCTCCACTTCTGCCTGGCTCCAAAGCCATTCTTTATGGTGCTTGATGTAATTCAAATGTTCTTTGATTTTGTCTCCAAAATGTGTCCCGATTCTGTCTAATTCCCTTGAAGTGAAGAAGTGAAGTGAAGGCGCTCAGTCGTGTCGGACTCTTTGCGACCCCATGCACTGTAGCCTACCAGGCTCCTCCCTCCATGGGATTCTCCAGGCAAGAGTACTGGAGTGGGTTGCCATTTCCTTCTCCAGGCGATCTTCCTGACCCAGGAATCGAACCCGAGTCTCCTGCATTCCAGGCAGACGCTTTAACCTCTGAGTCACCAGGGAAGCCCAATCATATACCTGAATACATCCAGGCTGGGCCAGCATCATCTTTTAACTGGCAATCTGCAATAGCTTCTTAACTGATTATCCTGTTTCTGCTTTTGTCTCTCTCCAATGTGCTCTCCAGAGGGCTCTAGAGGAATGATATTAAAAGGTAAATTGGTTTAGGACACAACCTCCCCATAAAACTCAAGTGCTTCCTGGTGCACTTGAGCTCAAATCTGGAACCCAAGATTTGAGCTGGCTCAGTGGTCTCTGAAGGTCTGAAACTCATGACACAGTTTATTAGTAATACGGTCTTCTTGACTTAGCATGATCCAGCCACACTGGACATTCAGTTCTTTTCTATCGCAGAACCTTAGCACAGGCTGCGGTTTCCAGATTGAGGATATCCCCTCCAATCTGCAACTGGCTAATTCTTATTCATTAGTTTGGATTGCAGCTGAAAGATCTTTTCCTTCTAGAGAGGAGACCTTTCCTTAAGCCCTCAACTGAAAGAAATCAAATTTGTGCTTGGAGCTTCTCCATCAGCAAAGAAGGAAACGGGATGAGTTACAAAGATCTCATTGTCAGAAGGGAGAGAACATGCTAGCTCTTTACGGGTGAGAATTTCCTTTGGCACCGAATCCCTTCCCTCAGATTCATAAACTAATTTAAATGGCAGATTATCCTCAACATAAATTATATGATGGAGAGTGGCCTGGATGGACGGACCACTCTGTGTGGGAGGACTTGCCCAGGAAGGCTTCACAGAGGAGACATGTAAGACCTCTCCCTTGTGGATGGAAAGATCTGGATTAGCTGTAAGGGAAGAGAGCCTGGCCACGGCTTGATGAAGCACGGGAATGAAAACACTGAAGGAGTAGTGTGTGGTAGACACCTGGTGTGAATACACTTAGCCTGGGTTTTTTAGTCCTCAAAGATTGCTTAGTAATGCAGGCCTCTGCTGCGGTACGCAGTGTGGTTTTTAGGTTAATCCGCAAAGGGGCTAATCCCTGCCCCCCTCCTGTGTCCGCTTCCTTTTTACCCACCCAAATGTTTCACCAACTCTGTCCAGCTAGGGCCAGGACTAGGGTGTGGCAAGGGAGGTGCTGAAGGCACTTAGTGGGTGAGCCAAGCCTAAGGATCTGCTCAAATGGTTCACCCTGGGACACTAACTCCCGTGGGCCTGACCTCAGCCAATCAGGCCACTGAAAAAAAAAGCAACAGAGACCTAGATTCAAGTGTGTGGGGAGGTAGTGGAGAGGGCCACTAGAAAAAGGCCAGGAGTTGGACACATTCATTCAAAAGTGCTTTCCAAAAACATCTGACTTAGTTTCTTTACATTGTCAGGAAGGCTTTTAAAGCCCAGCTGCCTCTTATTAATCCGGTTTGGGCTGATCCCCTTCCCGCCAACCTTGCTTTCGGGCTGTGCCAGCATAAACGGCCCAGTGGAAGTGGAGAGCACACCGAGTGACGTCAGTGGCTGGGTCTGGGCTTCAGATCTCAGCTCAAGCAGCTGAGAACACAGCACCTTGGTCTCCTTCCAGGGAGGCTAGGAAAGGCTCTACCCATTGCCCTCAAAGGCCTGTAAGGCTTGGGGGGACCAGAGGATGGATCGAGAGCCTGCAAGGTGCCTATACTAGGTGACTTAAGAGGTAGCCTGTTGACTCCAGGATCATAAGTTGTTCTTAGCATGTGATAGGGAAAGGAGCATGGGTCTGGGGGGTCACAGAGCCCTGAGTCTGAATGTAGGCAATTTTCTAATTGTATGACCTTGGGCAAGTTAACCAATATCTCTGAACAGTGTTTCCTCAATGGCATGATGTGAATAATGACACCAGTACACACCTAAGGGCTTCCCAGGTGCCTCAATAGATAAAAGAATCTGCCTCCAATGCAGGAGACACAAGAGATGTGGGTTTGATCCCTGGGTCTGGAAGATCCCCTGGAGAAGGGATGGCAACCCACTCTAGTATTCTTATCTGGAGAAATCCATGGACAAAGGAGCCTGGTGGGTTACAGTCCATGGGGTTGCAAAGAGTTAAACATGACTGAAGTGACTGAGCACAGCACTCTCACCTAAGAGGATTGTTGTTGGGATTAAAATGTTTCTTTATGTAAAGGGCTCAGCACAGAGAAAGTCTGTTGCATAATAGATGCTCAATAAATGCTACCTCCCTCTTTCCCTCTCCCCTCCCTGCTCATATTCATCTTTTGTACCTTCCTCCTTCCTTTCCTTCTTCTCTTCCTTCCTTTTTTCCTCCTCTCTTCTCTTCTCCCCTTCTGCCCATTTCCCTCTTTCCCTTTTCCCCTTCCCCTTTTCCTTCTCTGTAAGAGAAAGCTAACACCTAACAGTCTGTGGAAGTGAGGTGGGCCAAAATAAACAAGGAACACAAACCCTGGAATCCTTAGGAATCAGAAGCACTGGAATTTCAGTACCTCATGTATGGATGTGAGAGTTGGACTGTGAAGAAGGCTGAGTGCAAAGAATTGATGCTTTTGAACTGTGGTGTTGGAGAAGACTCTTGAGAGTCCCTTGGACTGCAAGGAGATCCAACCAGTCCATTCTAAAGGAGATCAGTCCTGGGTGTTCTTTGGAAGGAATGACACTAAAGCTGAAACTCCAGTACTTTGGCCATCTCATGAGAAGAGCTGACTCATTGGAAAAGACTCTGATGCTGGGAGGGATTGAGGGCAGAAGGAAAAGGGGACAACACAGGATGAGATGGCTGGATGGCATCACCGACTTGATGCACATGAGTTTGGGTGAACTCCGGGAGCTGGTGATGGACAGGGAGGCCTGGCATGCTGCAGTTCATGGGGCTGCAAAAAGTCAGACATGACTGAGTAACTGAACTGAACTGAACTGAACTGAAATAAAAGCAGAGAGACTAGGAAGGGGCAAAAAAGTAGGAGGGTCAGTGGAAAGTCTGCCCAAAGAACACTTAGGGGAACTTCCCTGGTGGTCCAGTGGTTAAGAATCCACCTTGCAGTGCAGAGGATGTAGATTTGATCCCTGGTCAAAGAACTAAGATTCCACATGTGGGTGCACGTGTGCTAAGTTGCTTCAGTCATGTTCAAGTCTTTGCGACCCTATGGACAGTAGCCCTCTAGGGGCTTCTGTCCATGGGATTCTCCAGGCAAGAATACCGAAGTGGGTTGCCATGCCCTCCCCCAGGGAATCTTCCTGACCCAGGGATCTGAACCAGCATCTCTTATATCTCCTGCATTGGCAGGCAGATTCTTTACCCCTTGCACCACCTGGGAAGCCGTAAGATCCCAGATGCCTCAGGGCAACTAAGCCCTCGCACTGAGCCCACTGAAATTGCACTCCAGAGAGCCAGTGTGCAGCAAAAAAGACTGATGCAGCCAAAAATAAATAAATAAATAATTATTTTTGTTTAAAAAAAAAAAAGCTTGGATACTCATATTCTCTCTTCAGGTATCCAGGCAAGTGCCTCTCTCCCTGCTTCTCACCAGCAATGCTCCCATCAAGATTATAGACTTAGTCTGGCATTCATGTAATGTGCTAAAAACACAAGGGAAAATTTGGAGCCTGAACATTGAGATTCCCTTATCCTCTTCTGCTGCTGTATCCACTCGATGCAGGTGGCCAGGTGAGGAGAGTGAAGGCTGTATTCTGCGAAAACTGTCCTGTCTCAGACAGACGGAACAGAACAGATGGACCCTCCCTGAAGCTCTGGTGAAGCTCACCAGGCAATTAGTCCTGCTCACACATGAGAAACCTCTAATAAATGCTTCATTTCTCACCATAAGGTATGAAAAGAAGCCAGAATCACCAAAATTTGAGACAAGTCCAGAAGGTCAAACATTTGATGATTAGGAGCTCAAGAGGGAGAAAGGGAAAAAAAAAAAAAAGAAAGAAAACCGAGGGGTTAATTATCAAAGAAATGAGAACAAAATTTTCAAAGCATCTAAAGTCTTGGATTTCCAGTCCAAAAAGACTCAGTGAGTGTTTCGCATAATAGGATGAAGGAAAGGTTTCATGCAGAGCACATTATTTCGAAATATAAGGACCCTGCCAGAGATGAACAAAGCAGATTATATACAAAGGACCAGAAATCAGAATGGTGAAAAAATTCTCAGCCGGTTGATGATGATACAGCAGTGCCTTCATTGTGCTGAGGGAATCATGATTTCCCACCTATAATCCTAGTTCTAACAAAATGATCAGTCAAGACTCGAAGGCAGATCTCAAAAAATGTGCCTTCCTTGCACCTTGTTTTGAGAAAGCAGCTGTGGGAAGTGCTCTACCAAATGAGGATGTAAACCAAAAAAATAGGAAGACTTGGAATCTAGGAATCACAGACAATAAAACTGATGAGAGTAAAGGAAATTTAAAAGCTGACTGTAAAGGGAAGCTCAAGACAATAGTGGAGAACAGCCTAGAGTAATCCTTCCATATGAAAGGAGGCTATAGGAGAGAAATGTAATAAGTGGTAGATTTCTTGGTGTGTTTCACTGTATTGAGAGTTTTACTATTCTTTTGGAAAACGTGGGCTGAATTAAAGATAGATACTAGAAAGGTAGATTGGAAAAAAAAGCATTTATGCAAAATAAAACATGTACAAAGGAAAACCTTGTACACGGACTGTAGCCTGCCAGGCTCCGCTGTTCATTGGATTTTCCAGGCAAAAATAGTGAAGTGGGTTGCCATTTCCTACTCTAAGGGATCTTCCCAACCCAGGAATTGAACCCTCAACTCTTACATCTCCTGCTTAGCATGTGGATTCTTTACCACTGCACCACCTGGGAAGCCCAAATTTATAGATATGTTAATATAACTGTTGAATAATAATTTCACCACTAAGCATGATATAACTATATGAGGAGGATAGAGGGAGGGAAAAGGGATGTTATATGTCTGTGGGAGATGGTGGGGGGTTGGAACAAGAAATGAATCCTTACTGAATGTCATAGGAAGAGAAAAGCTAATGTCAAAATATAAAAAGTTACAATAGAATGTAAATGGACTATTTAGAAAAGTGAGGATTATAGAAAAATTGTGAAGACATAGCACTATTTGACTTCAAAAGCTATGCTTGTATATAACTTTAAGATTTCCAAATGGGCAGTGAGGAGTGCTTATTGCACAGCTGGGCTGTGAGGACCATAAATTAGAAGAGGGCTCTTGAGTCATAGTGACTTTTTTTTAAGGAAGGAAAAGCTCAGGTGCATTTATAACCTAAAATCTGAGGGGAATGAGAGAGAAGATCCTGAAAAAAATAGAATTAATGTTGCAGGATGGGCTCTAAAGCAGAGAAAGGTGGAGGAATTCACCTCAGAAGAAAGGTCTAGAGAAGGAAGGGTCAGTATAGACACGGACTCATTTGGGATGCTGCGATTGTCTCTTAGGGATGAAGAGCTGATCTGGGCAGGTAACAGGGTATCTGAACAGACTTGAGGGTTCATCTGAGAATTGAAAGTATGCCTTTGGAATGACAAACCTTCCCAGCTGTGAATTTTTTCTAGTCGCCTCTGCAGTCCTGGGGAACATGGATTTTGGAATACTGGAGATTTGCTAGAAGAGCAGAGCAGCAGGACAGGACCAAGCTGCAGGCAATGAAGAGATGTGACTGATAACCTGTTGTGTAGGGTCTGGTCTGGAGGGTCTGATCTAGAGGAAGGAGGAGATGAATCAGAGAACAGACTGGGGGAGAAGACTGCAAAGGCTTGGAGCACTCTGTGAAGATGGAGAGTAAAGTTGGAGGAAAGAGAGCAAGGGAGCTCAAGGAGAGGTGTTGTCATTGGATGTGGACCCCTAGAGTCTAAGAGGCTAAGATTTTGGCAGGGAGGCAATTCCAGCATGCACTGTTGGCTTAAAGATGATGAAGCCGGGGTGCTGGATGGGTGGTCTGAGGGAAGTGCTAGGGTGAGGAGAAACTAGTAGCCAGTTGTCAATGGGATGAGAGGAGGTAGATTTATGAGAAAGTCAGACACGATTGCTACGAGGCCAGGCAGAGAGTGATAGAGCCAGATAGTGAGATGGTCAAAGAGAAGAACTTTCAAAAATGAAAATGACAAGTTGGAAGTGTATCTTGCCTTTAGAATATGGGACTTGGGAATGTGTACACTCCACATCCTAGAGGGTTGTAAGGGAAGTGATATCCTTGGGGAAAGGTCAATGTCAGCTATGGCAGGTTGGTGGTGGGAGCACCGTTCAAAAGTGTGCCTGGAGTTTCTAGACTTTGAAAATATTGGGAGGGAGGTTAGCTGAGAGCAGATGAGTCAGCTGAGAGGCAGAGGGGAATGTGTCGTAAATGAGGTCAAGGAGATGAGAGGCATGGAACTAACTGATTTTAAGCGTTTGATTTAAAAACTCTGATGCAGAAACATTTTGCTTTATTGGAAGAGAAATAGACCTACAGATGAGATGGGGAGAAGGGCAAAGTCTAATGCCCTTAGTGGCACCCAAAATGGAAAACAAGCAAACAAATGAAATAAACAAATGCTACTCATGCCAGAGAAGAAGGGGGTTCCTGCACTGCTGAGTTGGCTGGAATCCTACTAGTTATTTCAGTTTAATTTTTTAAAAAAAGGATAACACAAAGCTAGTAGCTTCTGATTAGCATGATTAAGGTCAGCTTATTCAATGACAAGCGTAGGTCTAAGAATCTTGTTTTTCTCCAGTGCTAAAATCAGGTTAGGAATCTTAGGATGGTATTTTCCTTGAGGTGGAGTTCTAGTAAAATGAATTTTGTTATCTCTTGGAACTGCCCACATGGGGCTTCCTAAACTTACTTTTTGATTCCCATTATTTAGTATTTTTTTGGCCTCCCAGGTGGTGCTAGTGGGAAAGAACCTGCCTGCCAATGCAGGTGACGTAAGAGATGGGGGGTTCAAGCTTTGGGTTGGTGATCCCCTGGAGGAGCCCATGGCAACCCAGTAGTATCCTTGCTTGAAGAATCCCTGGACAGAGAATCTCGAAGCCTATAGCCTATAGCCTATAGGGTCAAGAAGAGTCAGACGGGACTGAAGTGACGTAGCATGCACAAGTGCATTTACTATTTTCTAGGGTTTCTTGCAGCTTTCCTTGACAGAATTCCACCCTCCTCCATGCCATTCCCTGCCTCCTGGGACTGCTGAAGTGAATCACACACCTGGGGGGATTAATATCACCACAAATTCATGAAAACTTACTTCATCAAGAAAAACTGAGGCCAAAAGGATGACCTTCCTAAATATTGTTTTAAAATTAATTTTTATTGGAGTATAGTTGATTTACAATGTCATATTAGTTTCTGTTGTACAGCAAAGTGAATCAGACACACATTTCCATAGATCCACTATTTTTTTATTCTTTTCCCGTATAGGCCATTACAGAGTATTGTGTCAAGTTCTCTCTGCTACACAGTAGGTCCTTATTAGCTATCTACTTTATATATAATAGTGTTGTTGTTATTGTTCAGTTGCTCAATCATGTCTGAGTCTTTGCAATTGAGTGGACTGCAGCATGCCAGGCTTCCTGTCCTTCACTGTCTCCCAAAGTTTGCTCAAAATCGTGTCCATTTAGTCTATGATGCTGTCCAACCATCTTCTGTTATCACCTTCTCCTCCTGCCCTCAGTCTTTCCCAGTATAGTGTGTATAGGTTAGTCCCAATCTCCCAATTTATTCCTCTCCCCTCCTTTCCCCCTTGGTAACCATAAGGTTGTTTTCTACATCTGTAACTCTATTTTTGCTTTGTAAATAAGTTCATTTGTATCTTTTTTTTAGATTCTACAAATAGGTGATATCATATGATATTTGTCTTTGTCTGACTTATTTCACTCAGTATGACAATCTCTGGGTCCATCCATGTTGCTGCAAATGACATTATTTCAGAAGAGCTACCATATGATCAATATCCTTTAAACTTTCTTAAAACATTTTATAATTTATCTGAAGCTTTACTTTCCTTGCTGTTTTCTTTCTTTCTTTTTCTTGCTGTTTTTGCTGTTTCAAAGCTTACTTGTGCTTCACATTCAGATCAAGGGCTTTACCAATGTTTTAGGCCCAACCTCGTTTCTAATCAGGCACACGTGGTTATAGCTCGCCAGGCACCTCTGTCCATTGGATTATCCAAACAAGAGCACTGGAGTGGGTTGCCATTTCCTCCTCCAGGGGATCTTCCTGACTCAGGGACTGAATCTGGGTCTCCTGCATTGCAGGCAGATTTTTTTTTTTTTTTCGTCTGAGCCACCAGGAAGTCTATTGCATCAGGTACTGCTGCGTTAATCAACCTCTCTACCTCCTGTCTTGGCTAATATCCTCAGTCTTTCTTAACAGTTCCTTCTTCTCAGTCTATAGTCAATTCTTCCCCATTCTAACAACACTAAGGTTTCCCAAACCCTCCTTTGGTCTCCAACCCCCTTAGTCACTTTTCTCTTTCAGTCTGCTATCGAGGGGCACTTCTGGAAACAATGTCTCCTGAGTGGCTCTCAGTCAGTTCAGTCGCTCAGTCATGTCTGACTCTTTGCGACCCCATGAATCGGAGCACGCCAGGCCTCCCTGTTCATCACCATCTCTCAGAGTTCACTCAGACTCACGTCCATCGAGTCGGTGATGCCATCCAGCCATCTCATCCTCTGTTGTCCCCTTCTTCTCCTGCTCCCAATCCCTCCCAGCATCAGAGTCTTTTCCAATGAGTCAACTCTTCTCATGAGGTGGCCAAAGTACTGGAGTTCCAGATTCAGTATCATTCCTTCTAAAGAAATCCCAGGGTTGATCTCCCTCACAATGGACTGGTTGGATCACCTTGCAGTCCAAGGGACTCTCAAGAGTCTTATCCAACACCACAGTTCAAAAGCATCAATTCTTTGGTGCTCAGCCTTCTTCACAGACCAACTCTCACATCCATACATGACCAGTGGAAAAACCATAGCCTTGACTAGACAGACCTTAGTCGGCAAAGTAATATCTCTGCTTTTCAATATACTATCTAGGTTGGTCATAAATTTTCTTCCAAGGAGTAAGCGTCTTCTAATTTCATGGCTGCAGCCACCATCTGCGGTGATTTTGGAGCCCAAAAAATAAAGTCTGACTCTGTTTCCACTGTTTCCCCATCTATTTCCCATGAAGTGATGGGACCAGATGCGATGATCTTAGTTTTCTGAATGTTGAGCTTTAAGCCAACTTTTTAGCTCTCCTCTTTCACTTTCATCGAGAGGCTTTTTAGTTCCTCTTCACTTTCTGCCATAAGGGTGGTGTCATCTGCATATCTGAGGTTATTGATATTTCTCCTGGCAGTCTTGATTGTCTTGATTCCAGCTTGTGTTTCTTCCAGTCCAGCGTTTCTCATGATGTACTCTGCATATAAGTTAAATAAGCAGGGGGACAATATACAGCCTTGATGTACTCCTTTTCCTATCTGGAACCAGTCTGTTGTTCCATGTCCAGTTCTAACTGTTGCTCCCTGACCAGTATACAGATTTCTCAAAAGGCAGGTTAGGTGATCTGGTATTCCCATTTCTTTCAGAAGTTTCCAGTTTATTGTGA
>SJYC01121121.1:0-38885 GCA_006408675.1 Madoqua kirkii
CTTTGGCTCCATCCCTTCATTCTTTCTAGAGTTATTTCTCCACTGATCTCCAGTAGCATATTGGGCACCTACTGACCTGGGGAGTTCCTCTTTTGGTATCCTATCATTTTGCCTTTTCATACTGTTCATGGGGTTCTCAAGGCAAGAATACTGAAGTGGCTTGCCATTCCCTTCTCCAGTGGACCACGTTCTGTCAGCCCTCTCCATGACCTGCCTGTCTTGGGTTGCCCCGCAGGCATGGCTTGGTTTCATTGAGTTAGACAAGGCTGTGGTCCTAGTGTGATTGGATTGACTAGTTTTCTTTGAGTATGGTTTCAGTGTGTCTGCCCTCTGATGCCCTCTTGCAACACCTACCATCTTACTTGGGTTTCTCTTACCTTGGGCGTGGGGTATCTCTTCACAGCTGCTCCAGCAAAGCACAGCTGCTGCTCCTTACCTTGGACGAGGGGTATCTCCTTACTGCCACCACTGCTGCTGCCACCACCCTGCCCCTGGAAGTATTTGGTCATGGATCAATTCAGAAGCTCCGCCATAGCTGTCTCCAAGCCAGACACCTCCACCACCACTCTTGCCCCCAAATTCACCTTCCTGCCCTCAGCCTCTGCACACGCAACACCTCCTCCTCCATTCAAGTTGTGTGGATTTGAGTGGTCAGGGGCCTGTAACTGTGCTGCAAGGCAGTCTGGGGAAATATACTATTTCTGCTTCTGCTTTGGGAATGTGTATCAGTTAGAGTTTTCCAGAGAAGCAGAGTCAATGGGATATATTAGGTTGGCCAAAAAAATTGTTCAGGTGTTTTGGTACCATCTTATGGAAACATCCAAATGAACTTTTTGGCCAGTCCATTGTATCTATATATTTTTCTAGCTAAATCTGTCTTGCCACACACACACACACACACACACACACACACACACACACACGTGCACATGCACACACACATACACCTATATACAGGGAGAGACAGAAAGAGTTTGAGAGGTTCTTTTTGTCCTGTGCTGGGTCTTCGTTGCAGCACATGGGCTTTTCTCTAGTTGTGGTGTGCAGGGTCTTCTCTAGCGATGGACAGGCTCTAGATCGCATGGGCTCAGTAGTTATGGCACAAAGTCTCTCTAGTTGTAGCACATAAGCTTACTTGCCCCTCAGCATGTGAGATCTTAGTTCCCAACAAAGGATTGAACTGCATCCCCTGCAATGGAGGGGCTTCCCGGGTGGTACTAGTGGTAAAGAACCTGCCTGTCAGTGCAGGAGATGCAAGAGATGCAATTCTATCTCTGGGTCAGAAAGAGCCCTGGAGAAGAAAATGACAGCCCCACTCCAGTATTCTCACCTAGAGAATTCCATGTACAGAGGAGCCTGGTGGGTTACAGTCCAAGAGTTGGACATAACTGAACATACGCACACACATCTCCACATTGGAAGGTGAATTCTCTACTGGACTGCCAGGGAAATCCCAAGGGTTTTTTATTATGTGGAATTAGCTTACACAATTCCAGAGGCTTTGGACTTTTTCAATCCATTGTCTGCAATCTGGAGACCCAGGAGAATCAGTGGTTTAGTTCAGTTCTAAGCCAAAGGCCTGAGAACTAGAGGAATTGAGGGTGTGAGCTCTAGACCAAGTCCAGAGACGTGAGAACTGGTTTGGTGGGGCTCGCTGATGGTATAAGTCCCAGTCTCAGGGGAGAAGGCTGATGTCCCAGCTCAGGCAGGAAGGTAGAACCAGCGAATTCTCCCTTCTGTTTGTTTATGTAGGTCTTCAACGGATTGGATAAAGCTCAGTCATGTTGGAGGGGCAATCTGCTTCACTCAGTCCACTGATTCAAGGGCTAGTCTCTTTTGGAACACCCTCACAGTCATCCCAGTTCTGTTCAGTTCAGTCACTCAGTTGTGTCCGACTCTTTGCAACCCATGGGCTGCAGTACACCAGGCTTCCTTGTCCATCACCAACTCCTGGAACCTACTCAGACTCATGTCCATTAAGTCGGTGATCCCATCTAACCATCTTATCCTCTGTCATCCCCTTCTCTTCCTGCCCTCAATCCTTCCAAGCATCAGGGTCTTTTCCAATGAGTCAGTTCTTCGAATCAGGTGGCTCAAGTGTTGGAGTTTTAGCTTCAGCGTTAGTCCTTCCAATGCATATTCAGGACTGATTTCCTTTAGGATGGGCTGGTTGGATCTCCTTGCAGTCTCTCAAGAGAATTCTCCAACACCACAGTTCAAAAGCATCAATTCTTTGACCCTCAGCTTTCTTTACAGCTCTCACATCCATACATGACTACTGGAAAAACCATAGCTTTGACTAGATGGACCTTTGTTGGCAAAATAACATCTCTGCTTTTTTAATATGTTGTCTCGGTTGGTCATAACTTTTCTTCCAAGGAGCAAGTGTCTTTTAATTTTATGGCTACAGTCACCATCTGCAGTGAGTTTGGAACCCCAAAGAATAAAGTCTGTCACTGTTTCCATTGTTTCCCCATCTATTTGCCATGAAGTGATGGGACCAGATACCATGATCTTAGTTTTCTGAATGTTGAGTTTTAAGCCAACTTTTTCACTCTTCTCTTTCACTTTCATCAAGAGGCTCTTTAGTTCGTCTTCACTTTCTGCCAAGAGTGGTATCACCTGTGTATCTGAGGTTAGTGATATTTCTCCCGGCAGTCTTGATTCCAGCTTGCGCTTCATCCATCCTAGTGTTTTTCATGATGTAGTCTGCATGTAAGTTAAATAAGCAGGGTGACAATATACACCCTTGGCGTACTCCTTTCCCTATTTGGAACCAGTCTGTTGTTCCATGTCCAGTTCTAACTGTTGCTTCCTGGTCTGCATACAGGAAGAGGCAGATCAGGTGGTCTGGTATTCCCATCTCTTTCAGAATTTTCCACAGTTTATTGTGATCCACACAGTCAAAGGCTCTGGTATAGTAGATAAAGCAGAAGTAGATGTGTTTCTGGAGCTCTCTTGCTTTTTCGATGACCCAACAGATCTTGGCAGTTTGATCTCTAGCTCCTCTGCCTTTTCTAAATCCAGCTTGAACATCTGGAAGTTCACGGGTCACATACTGTTGAAGCCTGGCTTGGAGAATTTGAGCATTACTTTACTAGCATGTACTACTTTACTATAGTCATCCCAATAAATAATATTAACTGGGTATATAGGCATACATGGCTTAGTCAAGTTGATGCATAAAATTAAGCATCAGAGAAGGTGAGACTCATAATGCTGGTAGCAGTAAAATGTGGGGAGGCTATTCGCCGGTTTATAGAGTTCATGCTTGTGAATTTTAGGGATCAAGTACCAGGGCACGAAACCAGACGTTAGCCCTGATGTCAGAGCTTTGCTCATGCCTTTGCCCCTCCTGTGTATCCCTGGACCTGTGGCAGGATGGCTTCTCCTGTTGTGGTGCTAACTGCGCCTTGGTGCGAGTGGTAAAGAACCTGTCTGCCGATGCAGGAGAAATAAAAGAGGTGGGTTCAATCCCCTGGAGAAGGAAATGGCAACCCATTCCAGTATTCTTGCCTGGAGAGTCCCATGGACAGAGGAGCCTGGTGGGCCACAGTCCATGGGGTCACAAAGAATCAGACATGACTAAAGTAAATGAGCATGCACACACTCACATTACCCCCTAACATGGAGCTCCAAGTAGCTGGTTTAGGTTGGATAATGCCATATTTTTCAGTTGAACTTTGTCCCTATCTTATATTTATTATGATGCCTTCAGAAGAAACTTAAATAATCTTTTATTTAAAATGATTTTTATTGGACACTGTAAAGGCAAATGAATTGGGGTATTAGATTTGACACAATGTGTATATTACCATGTGTAAAATAGATAGCTAGTGGGAAGCTGCTGTATAGCATAGGGAGCCCAGCTCAGTGCTCTGTGACAACCTAGAGGAGTGGGATGGTGGGGCAGGAGGGAGGTCCAGGAGGAAGGGTATATATGTATATATACAGATGATTCACTTTGTAATACAGTAGAAACTAATACAACATTGAAAAGCAATTATACTTAAAAAAAGAAAATAAACAGAAGGCAAATGGGTAATTTTATAGCTCTCTAATTATATGATTTTTTTCTTTCATGATGAAACCATCTTTTCCCCCAGAGCCCTCAAATATATTTTTAATGCCCATCTTCATTCAAGAAGTGATTTCTTTAAAAAATAAATAATTTTTGGCTCATTATTAAAATACAAGTTTCAACTCAGAGTTTATTTGAGATGGAATTCAAATGCTACCTGCAGAATTTTACAGTGAAGAATTCTACTGTTTGGTGGATATTCAGCCAAGAAAAAAACAAATATCTCATTTTTCCTTCACAGTTAATTTAAATAGCAGAAGTGTCTTGTTTTCCCATTGCTCTTTGAACATATCTCCTTAGACTTATTTAAGGTTTGGTGGCATAATTGAAAAAAAATTTATTTAAAAATTTCAGGTTTAAGAGATATAATTGACAAATGTAATTGTATTATATTTTCTTTTTTCTTGGTAGGGACATTTCATTCTACTCTTTTAGCAAATTTGAATTATACATGCTATGTATAACAATGATAACAATTTATAACCATGTTTTACGTTGTGTTAGTCTCTCAGTCGTGTCTGACTCTTTGTGATCCTATGGACTTGTAGCCCACCAGTCTCCTCTGTCCATGGAATTCTCCGGGCAAGAATACTGGAGTGGTTTGCCATTTCTTCCTCCCGGGGAACTTCCTAACCCAGGAATCCAACCCAGGTCTCCTGTACTACAGGCAGATTCTTTACCATCTGAGCCACCAGGGTTTTATAATTAGATGGGCTTATTCATCTTATTATGGATTTCCCTGATGGCTCAGTGGTAAAGAATCTGCCTGCCAATGCAGGAGATGCAGGAGACGTGAGTTCAATCCCTGGAAGATCTCCAGAGTTGGAAGATCCCTTAAAAACGGAAATGGCAACCTACTCCAGTATTCGTACCTGCAAAATCCCATGGATATAGGAGCTTGGCAGGCTACACTGTATGAGGTCAGAAAGAGTCAGGCACAACTCAGAGACTAAACGACTACAACGAGAGCAACATCAACAACAATTCATGTTACTGCTGAAAGTTTGTACCCTTTATTAACCTTTTCCTGTTTCCCCTATTCCCCATGTACTTTTATATTCTGTTTCTATGAGCTTGACTTTTCTTTCTTTAACATTCCACCAAGCGGTGTTTGTCTTTTTTTTTACTTTGCATAATGTCCTCACGGTACATCTATGTCATTGCAAATGGCAGGATTTCCTTCTTTCTCATGGCTGAATAATATTCCATTGTATGTATATTCCATGTCTTCTTTACCTATTCAACCACTGATGGACTCTCAGGTTATTTCCATACCTTGGACATTGTGAATAATGCTGTAGACAACAGGGGCATGCAGACATCTCCTCCATATCAAGTGTCTATTTTCTTTGGATACATATCTAGAAGTGGGATTGCAGGATCATATGGCAGTCCTATTTTTAATTTTTTGAGAGATCTTTATACTGTTTTCCATATCTTCTGAACCAACTTGTACCCCCACCAACAGTGCTCAGGAGTTCCCTTTTCTCTCATCTTCAGCAATGCTTGTTATTTCTTATCTTTTTGATAATAGCTATTCTGATAGATATGGGGTGATATCCCATTGTGGTTTTGATTTGCATTTCCCTGATGATTAATGATGTTGAGCACCTTTTCATATACCTGTTGACCATCTGTGTGTCTTCTTTGGAAAAATGTTCAGATCTTCTGTTAATTTTCTTACTGTATTTTTTTTTTGTTTTCGCTTTCAAATTGTATGAAGAATCACTTTTCAATATGCAGAGTGATGCCAAAATTGACACCTCATTTAATCATAATCACGGACACAGATTGACCCCTGCCTGGGTACAAGTTAGTTTACAAGTTAGTTCCTGCTTATCTTAAGGCACAAACTGTCCATGTTTATGTTTCTCCATCAAGGCTTTCCCCTATTTCCTCTCTTTGCCCCTCTCTGTCTTCCCATCCGTCAAAAAACCTCAAAGCAAGCAAAAAAAAAAAAAAAAAAGAAAGAAAATCCTATAGATACAGAAAGCATGCCCCTTCCCCCATAATAAAAGAAACCCCTACTTACAAATATTCATGTTCTTTCTATAGTGATTTTTACACTGAAGAGTCTGATGCTAGGGATTTTGAAAGTTTGTATAAAGATGAAAAGGATGAGGTTAAAACAGGGAGTATTCCCTTCCCTACCCCCATGTATCACTTTGGGTGAGTCCACATTTCCCTGGAATCATATGGGAGGGCTGATGAGCTGCTAGAAAATTTTACTGGACTGGACTGACTGCTTCCTGCAGCATTGGCTGGGAGTTGGAACATCAGTCCTTTGAGGAGGGTTGCAATGGGGGCAAGAGCAGGGAGAATGTCGAGTGGCCAGGAGTTGTCAGGACATTTGCAGGCGCCCTGGCCAGCATGCTATGTTAGGTTTAATAACAGCAATGCAGAGTTCCGGAGTCCAGTGTCCCTGAGAGAGGTCAGGTCAGGCCATTGGAAGGTGAAGTGTAAGAAGATTGTTTCCCCAGAATTTTCTGGTGTAACTCTGGGCAAGTTTTCACGGAGGTCAGTTTCTCTAGGATTGTTTCGCTCACTAAAGAATGCCCAAAGGTTGACTGATGAATGGCCAGAAGACCTAGGTGAGTCCTTTTGAAATCGGCTCCTTCTTCAGGTTGGTATTTTGTCTGAGTGTCCATTCTCCCTTGTGTGGCTGCCGTGGAGTAGAAAGAACAGCAGATGAGGGCTGTGAAACCTGGCTTTCTTGCTAGTTACGTGACCCTAAGTAAATTTGCCCATTCATAAAAAGACAGACTTAGATTAGGAACGGGCATTTAGCACGAGCTCTGAGATGCTTAGGGATTCATGAGATCTTTCCAATATTTAAAAAATGACTTCTGGGAATCATAATTTACCTGTGATATGGCCACACAAGCTAAGAAAAAGAGCAAGAGATTTTGCTTTTGGCTGCGTTAGCTTACATCCATGCAGCAGTGGTGTTGAATGCTGCCCAGAGGCTGTGATGGATTTCCAAAGACTGCATTTTTTTTTTGTTTGTTTTTGGAACTTTTTATTTTGTATTGGAGTATAGCTGATTAACAGTATGTCAGGTGAACAGTAAAGGAACTTAGCCATCCATTTGTGTGTATTCTTTCTCCCCCAAACTCCCCTCCCATCCAGGCTGCCACATAATGTTAAGCAGAGTCCCATATGCTATACAGTAGGTCCTTGTTGGGTATCCATTTTAAATATAGCAATGTGAACATAAGGGCATCATTTCTTAAACACACCTGGTGGGTCCAACTAAAGTCTTCTGTTAGATCATCCCACTACCTGAATTAAATTACTATGGTAGAACTGTGACTCTACTGATAATGGTGTCTTTGTTGCTGAATCTCTGATGTTCTGTAAAGTTCTCTGTAGGAGAGAAGACAATGAGGCTTCAAGGAGAATGTTCTTCAGTAATAATGACCATGCAGGGTGTCTGTTTATGAGGAAGGTAATCTTGCTTTCTGCAGCACAGTCTTTCCATCCTGTTTGTTGCCTTCACCAAGAAAGCCTCCTTGCTGAAGCAGTGAAAGTGTTATCACTCAGTCATGTCTGACTCTTTGGGAACCTATGGACTATGGCCCACCAGGCTCCTCTGTCCATGGGATTCTCCAGGCAAGAATACTGGAGCAGGTTGCCATTTCCTTCTCCAGGGGGTCTTCCTGACTCATGGACCAAACCTAGGTCTCCTGCACTGCAGGCAGAATCTTTACTGTCTCAGCCACTGGGGAAGCCCTTGCTCAAGCAGGGTTGTCATAAATTGACATGTTCCATGTTCCAAGAGTACCTACTTCTTTCTCCCCTCACTCCATCCTATGGATAGTTACCCTTTTATCTGCCAAGTAATAATAGACTCTTTAAATTATTTGTCTGAATATACTCTGTGTAAACTAGCTAAAGGGACCTATATATCTGGAGGACCAACGATTCATAAATCTTCCCTGGGGTCAGCTTGTCTGCATCCATGACTCAAGTGCTCAGTAAAAAAGTGTTGACATAAATGATGTGAGTACCATTCGTGCTGTCAATCAGAGCTAATTAATTCTGCTTGAATCATTGGGAACATTTGATATCTAAAGGGGGCCAGTCTGCCACACTTGTTTCTTAGATCTGTTGTGCATGGAGAATCTGGATCAATAGTAGGAAAGAGACTAAAAAAGAAATGCTTAGGATATCTGAGCAAAAGAAATTGCTCGCCAGCCCACTCAGGCACCTTGGAAACTTGCTTTTTCTTTGGTACTCCTGGATGTCATTTTCAATCTTGAAAGAAGTTTGGTGCTTTTCACCATGTGAACAAAAAACACAAGGAAAGAGAGAAGGGGCTTGTATTTAAACTGATCTTGTATTTAAACATCATGTTGTTCAGTTGCTAAGTCGTGTCTGATTCTGTGACCCTATGGACTGCAGCATGCCAGGCTTCCCTGTTCTTCACTATCTCCTGGAGCTTGCTCAGACTCTTGTCCATTGAATTGATGATGCCATCCAACCATCTCATCCTTTGTTGTCCCTTTCTCCTCTTGCCTTCAATCTTTCTCAGCATCAGAGTCTTTTCTGATGAGTCTGCTCTTTGCATTAGGTGGCTAAAGTATTAGAGATTCAGCTTCAGCATCAGTCCTTCCAATGAATATTCAGGGTTGATTTCCTTTAGGTTTGGCTGGTTTGATTTCCTTGCTGTCCAAGAGACTCTCAAAAGTCTTCTCCAGCACCACGGTTCGAAATCATCAATTTTTCGGTGCTCAGCCTTCTTTATGGTCCAACTCTCACAACTGTACATGACTACTGGAAAAACCATAGCTTTGACTTACAGGCCTTTTGTATTTAAACATTATGTTAGGGAGCAACTTTTTAAAAAGATATGGAACAGTAACTAATTTATTTTAAACACTATGTTCCAGGCACTGTGCTAAGCATTTTATATCCATTATTGCATGTAACCCTCCCAGTGTGTCAGTATGGCAGGTAATGTTACTTTTACAGATCAGAGGCTCAGGGTGGTTTACCATCTTGCCTAAAGTTAGGTCTCTAGGTAGAAGTAGAGTCAGAATCTGAATCTAGGTCTCTGGCTCAAAGGCTTGTGTTTCTAACCTACAATTGTTATTGTTCATTGTGCATGATTTGGCATTTTCTCACCAAAGCTCTTCTCTGATAGATTTTTGAATAATCTCTGTGCAAACTCTGCAGCTGCATCTGATTATCTTATCTTGGAAGCATACACATTCACCTTTTAGGAAGGAATGGTAGAATTCAAGATACGAGAGGGTGAAATGAGTTTGAAAGACTGCAGAGAATCTGAGGGAGAGAGCAGATTGAGAATTATAAAAAGAATTGCCTATTGGTTAGAAGAAGAATAAGTGCTGAGGATGCGACGGACAGCATGGTGACTATAGTTAACAGTACTGGATTGTTTTAAAGTTGTCACAATGGTAGGTCTTAAGAGTTCTCATCACACACACACACACACACACACACACACACAAATTAACTTTGTGTGTTGATGGCTATTAACTGAACTTATTGTGGGGATTATTTCATAATGTACACTCCTAGCAAATCGTTTTGCTATACACCTAAAACTAATACAGTGGTATATGTCAGTTATATGTATGTATGTGTGTGCTCAATCATGTCCGACTCTTTGCAGCTCTTTGGACTGTGGCCTGCGCCATGGAACTTTCAGGCAGTGAAACTGAAGTGGGTTGCCTTTTCCTCCTCCAGGGGATCTTCCCTACTCAGGGATCAAACCTTTGTCTCCTGCATTGCAGGCTGGTTTTTTACCTGCTGAGCCATCTGGGAAAACCATGTCAATTATATTTTAATTAAAAAAATTTAAAAAAAGTTGCCAAGGAGCTTTGAAGGTCCAGAACTCTTCCTGAGTTAGAAAGGGAAGGGTACACTGTTCAATAATAGAATGCTTTCAACAAGTTACCTCTTTCTGACTAGCCCCATGACCTTGTCACAACCTTCGTGATATCTCTGGTCATTGGCTTTTTGAACAGTCTGCTCCTAGAATAAGTAGCCAATCACTGTAGTTGTTTCCCTTTCAAATGGCCTCTGTCTTTCTCTTTCTCCCTCTTCTTGTACATAGCACAGAAGAGAAGGAAGAGATAGTGGTTGGATAGAACAATGACAAGAAGAGTGCACTTTATGTCATTTTATTCTTTTGACATGTAGATTTCTTGGTGACTTTGAAAAAGAACAGTAAAACATTTCTGAATTCCTTTTCAGGTTGGGAATTGATGAGAATATTTTGGCCCTTATTTTTAACCAGTTAAATAGCTTTCACATTCCTTAGCAACCAAAAAGTTTTATAGTCATCTCAGTTAGGAAGCTTTTTGGAAGATATTTCCTTTTATGTGTGACAGAGAGCAAAAATTTTGAGCTGAATTTAAGTAAGAATGTTTTAAAATTGAGATTCAAACAGGCATCATGACATGTGGTTCGCATATAAACAAGTGATAAAATATTTTTAACACCTAAAACTAATACAGTGGTATATGTCAGTTATATGTATGTATGGTGTGCTCAATCATGTCCGACTCTTTGCAGCTCTTTGGACTGTGGCCTGCGCCATGGAACTTTCAGGCAGTGAAACTGAAGTGGGTTGCCTTTTCCTCCTCCAGGGGATCTTCCCTACTCAGGGATCAAACCTTTGTCTCCTGCATTGCAGGCTGGTTTTTTACCTGCTGAGCCATCTGGGAAAACCATGTCAATTATATTTTAATTAAAAAAATTTAAAAAAAGTTGCCAAGGAGCTTTGAAGGTCCAGAACTCTTCCTGAGTTAGAAAGGGAAGGGTACACTGTTCAATAATAGAATGCTTTCAACAAGTTACCTCTTTCTGACTAGCCCCATGACCTTGTCACAACCTTCGTGATATCTCTGGTCATTGGCTTTTTGAACAGTCTGCTCCTAGAATAAGTAGCCAATCACTGTAGTTGTTTCCCTTTCAAATGGCCTCTGTCTTTCTCTTTCTCCCTCTTCTTGTACATAGCACAGAAGAGAAGGAAGAGATAGTGGTTGGATAGAACAATGACAAGAAGAGTGCACTTTATGTCATTTTATTCTTTTGACATGTAGATTTCTTGGTGACTTTGAAAAAGAACAGTAAAACATTTCTGAATTCCTTTTCAGGTTGGGAATTGATGAGAATATTTTGGCCCTTATTTTTAACCAGTTAAATAGCTTTCACATTCCTTAGCAACCAAAAAGTTTTATAGTCATCTCAGTTAGGAAGCTTTTTGGAAGATATTTCCTTTTATGTGTGACAGAGAGCAAAAATTTTGAGCTGAATTTAAGTAAGAATGTTTTAAAATTGAGATTCAAACAGGCATCATGACATGTGGTTCGCATATAAACAAGTGATAAAATATTTTTAAAGCATTCCACTCTATTTTGTTAAAGCAGGTGGTCTGAAAGCATCTGTTTTTGTTTGAATTTTTAAAATCATAAATTAAAAAAAACCTCAATAAACCAAACTTGGAAGTACAAAACACATAAAGGGTCAGAAATTAAAGAACTTAAAATCCTTCCTCAAAGAGGAATCACTATTAACATTTCCTTCCAATCTTTTTTCTATTCACAGTTATGCTGTATCAGTCACAGGAAGATTGGTTGCTCATGCGTGCCAGGTCACTCAGTTATGTCTGACTCTGCGATGTCCTGGACTGTAACCCACCAGGCTCCTCTGTCTATGGGATTTCCCAGGCAAGAATACTGCAGTGGCTTGCCATTTTCTCCTCAAGGAGATCTTCCCAATCCAGGTCTCGAACCCAAGTCTCCTGTGCCTCCTGCATCGCAGGCAGATTCTTTGTCGAGGAGCCGCCAGGAAAGCTCCTAGGATTTGTTACGATGTGGTGATAAGCACCTCCAAATTTTGATGGAGTTTTGGTGCAGATACATTTGTTTCCAGCTCGCGGAATGTGTCCATTGCAGCTTGTCCTCCCTCAGAGCAATCAGGATCTGGAACATCTCTGCTAACCATGCCAGTGGACACAAGAGTGCCATGGGCGTCCGCACCTGGGTGGTTGCATACTTGGCCAGAAACTAGTGCATGTGACTCCTGCCCACAGATTATGACAGGACCCGATCATGTGGCCTTACCAACCACAGGCCACCACCGTGTCACGTAAGTGTTGCTCAGCAATACAATGATGATGATGCTGAGTTTTAAAATATTTGCTTATTTTTGGCTGTTCTGGGTCTTTGTTGCCACACACAGACTTTCTCTAGCCTTGGCGAGTGGAGGCTGCTCTCTAGTTGCAGTTCATGGCTTCTAATTGTGATGGTTTCTCTTGTTGTGTGGTATGAGGGCTCTAGGGACACAGGCTTAGTTGTTCCACAGCATGTACGATCTTCCTGGACCAGGGATCGAAGGTAAGTGTCCCCAGGGTGGATTTTTAACCACTGGACCACCAGGGAAGTCCCAATATGATTATTATTAAAGAATAGTTTTAAAGCTTAGTTCAAGTTGGGTGAAATTCACAAAATTATATATTTTTTCAAATTAGTCTATAGTTCAGACTTTCAACCCAATCTCGTTGGATTGCTGAGAGTTCATTTGTGGTCAAATCTATTACATTTTGTTGGAAAGTAATGTTTTCTTTCCCTCCCTCCAGATGTTTCTTTCCATGTGCTGAGAGACCCGCCAGTTTAACACTTTGGCCCTCCAGTGACTTAATTTGATTGGTACGTTTTGAAGAAGAAACCGTGCAGCAGAGCCCAGGCCTTCTGTTCTCCTTCCTTGAAGTGGGAGCTGGCCACGCGAGGTGTGGTCTGCCCTGCCCTCAGGCTGCTGGGGGCAGTCTGCCCTGGCCCAGCTGGGATGAGTCTGTCAGGGTGAGGATTTCCTGGAATCTGAGACTTTTGGTGCTAAAACCGGACTCTGTCTATGACTGGTTGGTCAATTCCAGACAATTTTGGGATCCAGGACTAAGAAGCCCATTTGTTCTATATGTAAGTCACATACTCTTTTATCATATTTATCAGTAATCAGGGTGATAATTTAGTGTCTCATCAAAGACACTTTATAATTAAAAATTTTTTTGTCTTTAGTTTTTAAAGGAATATTTATTTATTTTTATTTTTTGGTTGAGTTGGATCTTAGTTGCAGCACATGGGATGTTCATTGAGGCTCATGGGCTTCTTTCTAGTTGTGGTATACAGGCTTAGTTGCCCCGAGGTATGTGTGATCTTAGTTCCCTGACCAGGGATCAAACTTGGGTCCCCTGCATTAACAATGCAGATTCTTAACCACTGGACCACCAGGGAAGTCTCCAAAGACAGGTTTTGGCTCATTTCTCAACTGGACCAGAACTCAGGCGGGTAAGGGAGATGCTGTTCATGGGACCTGTTCAACTTGAGCCTTGCTTGCAATAGTCCCCACTTACTCTTGCCATGGGCTGATTTGGCAGCCTTCGCAAATAATGAACCCAGATCTGAAGTTGCACTTCTCCAAGATAAACATCCCCATGGGACTCATAAGTTTGATCTAGCTGAGGTCTAAGATCAGAGCTTATTTATCTGTTTGGCTTCTGTAGTGTAATTTCTCCAAAGCACAGTGATGTTTAGATAACCAGGCCTGTAGTGATTAAAGGAGGGTCAGATCAAAGTAGGGGGAGGACAGCTGAGTGAGGGGGGATGTAAGTAAATGAGAGAGAGGGGGATGAGCACCCAGACAGCTCCATCACCCTAGGAGGGCCCAGGTTGTCAGGCAATTATTGTTAGACATTCGGAGACTAGCAGTTTCAGCTTAGTCTGGTCAGTCATCCTTTTCATTGTCTTGGATGTGGTCAGACTTGCTGAGAATCAGCACAAACCTTTTCCAAAAGGAAGTCATGTGAACAACCTTTGGTCTCAGTTGTCTACAGAGGACGCTTCTTTTTTTGAAGCTCTATGGAAAGAAAGAAAGAGAGAGAGAGAGAAAGAAAGAGAGAGAGAAAGAAAGAGAGAAATTCAGTACCCGTCTCTCTGCTTTCAGTGGACAGGTGGGAATGAGGTACTAAGTATTTTGTCAGGAAGAGAAAAGGCAGGTCTGTGTTTTCTCTTCTAGGCTGATTTCAGAGTCAACAAACTTATTCTACTCTAAGCCAGGATCATCCACAGAGCTGGTGGTTTCTGTAACCACTGGCTTTTTAAAAGTAAGGTTTTAGGATCTCCTAGCAGTTTGTGATGTTGGAATGGCTTTAGCAACATGATTGAATACACTCTCAGATGTAGAATGCATTTTCCAAAATGGGTCTTAGAGAGGCCTATAGAAGTATTTCAGCCAGGTCCTCTGCAGAGTGATGAAATTAGAAGTTTGTTTCAGTGAACAGGCTGTGACTGTACCATTTGGATGTTAGCTTTATACCAACTTTCTGGGGTTCTAAGAGAAAGGTAAGGATTCATTCTTGTCCTTTTGATGTAACTGAGAAGAAATCAACATGCATGAAATGAGAGAAAAATAATACAAAGCTGTGTAAGTTAATATTGTGTTGGCTGAAAAATTCCTTTGGATTTTTCCATATGATGTTCTGGAAAAACCCAAATGAATTTTTCAGCCAACCCATATTATTAGAACTGTAGATACTGTGGGAACTCAAAGAAGAGAGCATCCAGGGAGCACGGGACATCTTTGGAGAAGATGGACAGGAACTTCACCTTGAAGGGTTTGGGAGGACACGGCAGACCCAAGAAGAACGTGCATGTGCGTGCTAAGTTGCTTCAGTCGTGTCTGACTGCTTGTGACCCCATGGACTGTAGGCCCCAGGCTCCTCTGTCCATGGGGATTGTCCAGGCAAGAATACTGGAGTGGGTTGCCTCATGCTTCTCCAGGGGATCTTCCCAACTTAGGGATGGAACCCGTGTCTTTTATGTCTCCTGCACTGGCAGGTGGGTTCTTTACCACTTTAGCCACCTGGGAAGCCTGGAAGGACATGAGGAAGGCTCAGAGATGGGAGCATGGGGCCCTGTGTGGGAATTAGACTAGCAACAGTGAGGGCTCAGTCTGGGACCTGCGGGGAACAGTCTGAGGAATGCCCTGAGCAGCAAACAGAGAAGCTAGAAACAAAACAAAACAAACAGGAAATCAGGGCTAGTCGAATGTTTCTGAATAGGGGAAGTGACATGTTTGAAGAAAAGCTTTTGTGGTTTTGTGGAAATGACTTCATGACCCAGGGTTTCATGACAGTACAAGGATTTAGCCACCACCTCACTAGGCTCTGAGAAAGGAGCTGTGATCTGGCTCTGGAGCTGCTGCTACTTCTTCTTAGGTTTCATCTTTCTAATTTATAAAATAATGATGATGGTGGTGGTGGTGGTGTTAGTGTGGTGATGATTTTTTGTTGCCCCTCTCATGTCCAGGCATTACCTTACCAATGAAAAAGAAAGGTCTTGTGTTGGAGCAGGTTCCTGAGTCCACCCTTAGGTCCAGGTGCTAACCCTTTACTTGCTGGACCATGGGAAGTGTGAGTGACGCTAGGGGAAGGTCATAGAAGTGTTTTTTTTTTTTTTCCATTGACTTTCTGTTTTTCAATAGCTAGTACAGCTATGCTAGAGAGGACTGAATTGGCTTCACAAGAGATTTAGTTCATGGTGATAAGTTTAACCTCATTTCATAGCTAAAAGTAGACAATATAAAGGCTAAATGATATGTTATTATTGTTTTTTAAATTATTTATTTGTTTGGCTGTGCCAGGTCCTAGTTGTGCCACTTGAGGCATGAAGAACCTTTAGTTGCAGCAGGCAAATTCTTATTTGCAGCACGTGGGATCTAGTTTCTTGACCAGGGATTGAACCCAGGTCCCCTGTTTTGGGAGCTTGGAGTCTTAGCCACTGGACAGCAGGGAAGTCCCTAAAAGTATGTTCTATATCATACAGCAACAGGAAATAAAAGAAACAGTTCTATATTAGATTTATCCCTTGGTCCATAGTTCCATTTTTTTTTAAAATTCAAGTGTTGTTGATTTACTATATTGTATTAGTTCCAGATGCACAGCAGAGTGATTCAGTATTTTTGGAGACTATATCCCATTGGAGGTTATGACAAGATGTTGAACATAGTTTCCTGTGTTGTACAGTAAATCCTTGTTGCTTATTTGCTGTATGTACAATAATTTATATCTGTTTATCCCATACTCCTAATTTGTTCCACCCTCCTTAGTTAACCATAAGTTTGTTTTCTGTGTCTACGAATCTGTTTCTGTTTTGTATATATGTTCATTCGTATTACTTTTTACGTTTCACACATAAGTGATATCACATAGTATTTGTCCTTCTCTGCCTGGCTTATTTCACAAGCATAATATTCTCTAAGTCTATTCATGTTGCTGAAAATGGCAACATTTCATTCTCTTTTATGACTAATATTCTGTTGTATATAAAATATATATTAATATCACATCTTCTTAATCCAGTTGCCTGTTGATGAGTACTTGGTTTGCTACTTGACTGTTGTAAATAATGCTGCTCTGAACACTGGGTACATGTATCTTTTTGAGTTAGTGTTTTCATTTTTTCTGGATATATATATTTTCAGGAGTGAAACTGTCGAATTATATGATAACTATTTTTAGTTTTTTGAGGAACATCCATACCGTTCTCCATAGTGACTGCACCAATTTACAGTCCCACCAACAGTGTAAGAGGGTTTCCTTTCTTCCACACCCTTCTCTAACATTTATTATTTGTAATTAGCCATTCTGACAGGTGTGAGGTGATATCTCATTGTGGTTTTGATGTGCATTTTTCTAATAATTAGCAATATTGAGCACACTTTCACGTGCCTGTTGGCCATCTGTATGTCTGCTTTAGAAAAATATCTACTCAGGTCTTCTGCTCATTTTTGGATCTGTTTGTTTGTTTTTTGATATTGAATTGTATGAGCTGTTTATATATTTTGGATATTAACTCTTAGTTGGTCAGATCATTTGCAAATATTTTTTCCTAGTCTATAAGTTGTCTTTTTGTTTTGTTTCTGGTTTCCTTCGCTGTACAAATGCTTTTCATCTTAGTTAGGTCTCATTTAAAATTTTTTGCTTTTATTTCTTTTGCCTCATAGCTTCTGGTTTTATCATGGTAAAAGATTTTCTGAATTTGAAATCTTTTTCTGAAAAAAAGGTTGAATGGAACAGGGGAGGGGAACAGAGCCAGATAAAAGAAAAGACTCTTCTAGAGCAGTAGAGTAACTGAGTATTCCCAATCCACAACTAACTGCAAAGTGGGCAACTTCAGTCTGCCTGAAAGCCATTCCCTTGGGAGATATTTGTGCCGGTGAAGAACTCTTTGCCGGGTCTTGAATCTAATCCTTGAGTGAATAGATGAATGATAAGTGAGTGAGAAAAGCACCAGGCGCCTGAAGGGAGAGTTAAGAGACTCAGAAGTTATAGCTGTAGTTCTACCATGTGGACCCCAGGGAAAACCTGCCTTTTTGGAGCTCATTTCCTTGCTTCTAAAATGAGTCCAGTGGTTGGGACTCCATGCTTCCAATGCAGGAGGTGTAGGTTTGATCCCTGGTCGGAGAACCAAAATCCCACATGCCGCGTGGTGTGGCCAAAGAAAGTAAAAATCCCCCAAACAAAACTGCTTAAAATGGAGATAAGTATTCCTTTGCAGGAGGTTGTGAGATCTAATGAGACGGTGCCTGTGTATGCATTTTTATGAGTATTAAAACTTTGCACAAAAGAAGCTTCTTGAGTCTTTCCTCTCTAGCTTACTTTGTAACTTTCTGTGTGTTTTCCAGGTAACCAATTAACTTTCAGTCAGTAGGGTTGCCTGCTTTTCCTCCAGTGGGTCTTTCCCCTGTGGCAGAGCAGTCGAAGTAGGCGTCTTTGCTCCTCTGCCAGCCCTGGAACTGTTTCCTAGTGCACCTATGATGGGGAGGGGGCTCAATGCCTGTGGGGGCTTTTGGGACAGTTGTCAACAGTCAAATCCTGGTATCTGATGTTCCCTGGGGCCTCCATGGCATGGACACCTGAGAAAACAGACTTGATGATGATAATCCTATCATATCTGACCACTGACAAAGAGCCCAAGTTTCTCCTGGTTAAATGGTCCCCAAACCTGGATGATCCAGAAGGTGAGCTGGAAATTAGCTGGACCTCTCTCCCACCAGCACTGAGTCATGAGCAACCAGAACGTCCTCCTGTCCCAGGGCTAGATGTGACCTGGGGTCAGGATTGTTCTTACTTCAGTTTCCTTTCCTCTCTTAATCATTTCCAGGCAGCCCTCTCCCTGACATGAGGAATATGGCCTCTATTTATGGAACTTGTGAACAGGCTTAGATTTCGGGATCCGAGTTATCATTAGGTTGATGACACCCAATCAAGGATCTATGTAAATGCCAAGCAAATTGCAGAGGAACTTGCTTTTGCAACTAGAATGTTGCCATTCACCTTGTTGCTGTCACAGTACCTGTGAGCTCCTGTGGACATGGGGCAAGCCTGGCTGGCTACTCAGAACTTTGTGAACTGCATGTTCTGGTCTTAGAATGAAGACAACAATCTTTGTCCACCTCCGCCCAGGGTTTGTCGTAAAGATCAAATGAAATACTGGATGGTGTGAGGAAGCACTTTTAAAATGTCAAGAGTGATACAGAGCTGCGTGCTCTGTGCTGTACAGCAAGTTCCCACTAGCTATATATTTTACATATGGTAGTATATTTATGGAGCTTCCCAGGTGGCAGGAGTGTTAAAGAACTTGCCTGCCAATGCAGGAGATATAAGAGATGTGGGTTTAGTCCCTGGGTTGAGAAGATCCCCTGGAGAAGGAAATGGCTACCCACTCCAATATTCTTGCTTGGAGAATCCCATGGACAGAGGAGCCTAGAGTGCTATAGTCCACAGGGTTGCAAACAGTCAGACATGACTGAAGCAACTTAGCAGTATACAAATGTCAGTCCCAATCTTCAATTCATTTCACCCTTCTCTTTCCTTCTGTGTCCACATGTCTGTTATCTACATCTGTATCTCTGTTCCTGCCTTGCAAATAGGTTCATCTGTACCATTTTTCTAGATTCACATACATTCAATAATATATGATATTTGTCTTTCTCTTCCTGACTTACATATAGCTGACTCACTTTGTTGTACAGCAGAAACTAACACAATATTGTAAAGCAATTAGATTCCAATAGAAACAAACTCAAACACTTAGAAAAACATCTTATGGTTAACAAAGGAAAAAGCTGGGGGCATGAGAAGAAGGCATAAATTAGGACATTGGGATGAACGTCTATACACTAATAAATATAAAACAGATTATTAACAGGGGAGTGCTATATGGCATAGGGAACACTACTCAGCACACTGTAAGAATTTACATGGGAAAATACTCCAATAAAGAATAAATAGATGTATCTATACAACTAAATAATGTCGCTATACACCTAAAACAAGCACAACATTGTAAATCAACTATGTCAACAGCAGCTTTGTACTCAGTCATGTCTGACTCTTTGTGACCCTTTAGACTTAGCCAGCCAGGCTCCTCTTTCCATGAAATTTTCCATGCAAGAATAATAGAGTGGGTAGCCATCCCTTCTCTAGGGGGTCTTCCCCATCCAGGGATTGAACCCATGTCTTCTGCTTCTGCATTGACAGGCAGATTCTTTACCATTGAGCCACCAGGGAAGCCCCATAACTATACTCCAATATAAAATAAAAGTTTAATTAAAAAAAAAAAGAGTGGTACAATGTAAAGTCTTTTCGTTCCTGCAACGTAAGAGGGATACTTGGGGATAGAAAAGCACTGACTCCCCTCAGATTCTACTACTGTGAAATTTGGTGGATATTTTCAGGTTCCTAGGGTATAGCTGGGTCACCTTGGCTATCTCCTCAACCTCTGGGAGCTATACTCAACTTGATGGCAAGCAGTTAGTTGGGGAGACACAGAAGGAAGTGGCTTAAGCAACTTGGCTTTTAAACACACCGGAAGTTATTCCTGTTGCTGGGCCAGGGGTGGGATTCCTGCTGCTTTTTTCCTTTCCGGGCTGGTCTTTGGGTATACAAATGTTTCTTTAGGGGCCTGGAGGATAGGGTGGTAAGAACCCAGCATGGAGGCAGCCCAGAGTCTGAGTTATTCATGTCCTAGTATAGAGAGAACTGATAGCTTTTAAGGAAGGGGAGCTGGTTTGTGTGTTACCGGCCACTCCACATACCTGCCCTTAATCTTGTTTCTCTGCTCCCAGAAAGTGCCAGAGGCACCATCCCCTGGGTTGGCTCAGGGGTGTGTCTCAAAATAATGTCTTGGCATTATTTTATGTGCTGTGTTGGGCCAAAATCTACCAAGTTGCCTTTCCTTCATGTGTTCAAAAGGATATGAAATCCATGTTTGAGGTTTATTAACACTCATTCATCATGGACCATTTGGCAAGAGTTCTTAATCCAAGAATGATTTCCTGCCTGGGGATGAGGCCCATTCCAGGCAGTGGATTTTACCCTTGTTCTGCTCATCTTGCTGGACAACCTGAGCTAAACTTCTTATTCTTTCTGTTACCCATAGCTTCAGCCTTGAAAGAGGATGTCCTTTTAATTTTAAAAACAAAAATGAAACAAAACCTCAAACTCTCTAATCTTCCAAAACAGAAAAAAAAATGTGCCTTTTGAAAAGAGGAAATTACTTTTTATTAGGTGTAAAAACCAACAAAAAAGCTCCCAACATCCCCAAAGTTCTGGGAGTTGCCATGAACCGCTGACCCCATTCTGTTAGGTTGGCAAACAGTCTCCCCCTAGCCCGCCATCCAAGCAAAACGTTTAGCTTGTGCCATGAAACAGCCTTGCCGCCCATCACATCCAGAGATGTTTCTATATCTTCCCCAGGGTGCTGGAGTAGTCTTGTGTAAGGGACACTGTAGTCTTGTGTAAGGGACATTCACTGGCACATTGATAAAATATGCTGGAGTGGACTTGAGGGACAATCGTGTAATCACATCATTTGAGAAACAAGGAAACTCAGTTCAGGAAGGGAGTCATTTGCCAGTTCTGTGTGGGTTTGTTGGGAGATCTGAGGCTGGCACCTCATCCTTCAAAGCAGTATGGACTCTTCCCATAAAGCTCTAGAGACGTAAGGATATTCCCAATGGCAGCCATAGCCATTGCTTACCTAGTATGGGTGTGTTTCCCTATATCCTCCAGTAGTCAGCTTGGGGATTCGTGAATAGGTCTGGCCAATGGGCTCTTGGCAGACCTCCACAAAATCTGACAAGAAGCAAACCTTTCTTGTGTTAAGCCACTGCGATTTCTGAGTCATCTTTGCTGTAGTGGCATAACTTAACTTATCCTGACCTACACACTTATCAACTTGGGAAAGTCATCCCAGGAAAACTGACTCTTTGAAGGCGGTATAAGGTCTCATCCAAAGGGTGATGTCTTTTGTCACCTGGGACGTGGTAGAGTAGACCAGTTTTGAGACAAACATTGCTTTTAGAGGCTTTGGAATCTGGCTGCTAGAGTGTGTCCCTCAGATCCATCACTTGTTAGCTGTTTGACTTTTGAGTCATTTACCTAATTGTTGTTCTTCAGTTCCTCCTCTGTAAAGTGGAAATATTAACAATGACTCTATCACTGACTTGTTGCGAAGGTTACATGAGGTAGCGTATGGGAAGCCCTTATCATAGTGCCTACTGCAGAGTGAGCTTTCAATATGCTAGCTCATGTTATTTACTGAACATATGTACTCTGTAAAAATTACTGTACTGGACTTTTCATGCTATAGGAGTGAGTCGACTGTCTTCAAGGTACTTGTCATGTATCACAAGACAGTCAGTAAACAGCAGCTAGATGCATATCTACATAAGACAAATCTTAGTTGAAAAGCATGGGAAATATGGGTTCTCTGGGTCCCATTATTCTTTTAAAAAGATAAATTTAAATGGACCAGTTGCTGTTTTAAAAATAATTTAATGTATTTATCTTTGGCTGTGCTGGGTCTTCATTGTTCCCGGGGCTTTTCTCTTGTTGCAGCGAGGGGGGGGGGGCTACTCTCTAGTTGCAGTTCGGGGGCTTCTCTTTGTGGTGGCTTCTCTTGCTGTGGAGCATGAGCTCTAGGGTGCATGGTTTTCAGTACTTATGGCTCCCTGGATCAGTGGTTGCAGTTCCCCGGGCTCTAGAGCAAGCACAGGCTCGATAGTTGTGGTGCCTGGGCTTAGCTGCTCCGTGGCATGTGGGATCTTCCAACATCAGGGATCCAACCTGTGTCTCCTGCATTGGCAGACAGATTCTTCACCATTGAGTCACCAGGGAAGCCCTGGGTCCCATTTTTGGAAGATCTGCACTAGGGGGTCCAAATAACAACCTTTTTCGGTGACACTGTCACTTAGTATCTGGGGTCTCCAGGATGGTGCTGGAGGATTCATCACAGAGAAACCAATTCCGTGTCAGTATTCACCAACCTTTGCTTTTACCAAAAGAGAGATATTTGAACTTGGGTTATGTGACAGCCAATATAAGAAGAAGATTTCAAAATACCTAAGGGCTATGGTTGAAATTAATGAGTACTCTTCTCTGGGGGAAAAAATTCTTACAAGGGAAAAATAATAAAACACTACATAAAACTTTGGTTCCAAATAAATGGATCACATACCCTGGCTCTACTAAATGCCTCCAGAAATATTTATTTATTAAAAAACATCCACTACTCTACTGCTGTGACGCAGGGGTTGGTCTGGGAGCCAGGGCAGGAATGCAGGGGTTAGGACCGCCAGTTCAGTGTACCTTGTATGTTTTTGGGACAGCCTGTGCTCTATTTTCTAGCACTTCCCCTGACCAACACGTCCCTCAGAATGACTTTTAGGAATCCTTACTCTTGGTTTTAGTTATTTTCTAAGAATGAAAAGGAAGGAAAATATAAAACAACATCAGAAATACCCTGGGTCTTAATTTCTGGAGTGGAGATTGTGACCTGCAGAAGATTTTCCTTTGTTTCTGTCATGTTCTATCACAAACTTGAAATCACTCCAAAAGGAAAATGGGTTTTCAGTTCCTCTTGTGTGTAGGGTAATTTTTTTTTTTTAACAGGAAAAGCCCAGTTGTGACTAATGACCCAAGTGGGGATATTCCTCCCTACAGTCCCCAGCAATATCCTCTGTCTTGTGAGCTAGCTTGTCAGAAATAGTCACAACCTGGGCATTTTCATCAGATTAAAAACAATCTGTTTATGAGATGGGCTTTGCATCTGCCTCAGTTTCTTTCTGAAAGGTTATTTTCTAACTACACATGAAAAATGACTGCCCTTTGGGGGAGGTTGTTAGAAGATATATCTGAAATGGGAAAAGTGTCATAAAAATGAGAAAATAGTGCTTTCCACATTCCAGAACATTTTCAATTTCACGGTGTCATTTGATTTTGATAGTCATCTCTGTGAGTTGAGGGGAATAGACATTTTATTTATTAATTTTTTGAAATATACATTTTAATTCTGATCTTCCGGACCAAAAAAAAAAAAAAAAGTGAAGCAGGGAGTACCTCAGGAACTTAGGAAATCAATTGCAAAGTCAGGACCAAAACCTAATGCAGTGTTCCCAAGTGATAATAGGGAACACATAGCTCTTTCTAGAATCTCAAGAGACTTGTGTTTAGTTCCTGATCTGCCACTAAATGGGAGTGTGACTTTTAACAGATCACTTAAAATTCTTGACCTGCCATTCTTTTTGTTTATGCAATGATAGGGTAGATGAATGCCTTGTAAAGTCCCAACATCCGTGTTTCTTTCCACCCTATAAAGTGGTTTCAAGTGGGTGTACATGTGGGGATTGAAGGCATTACTGGGGGGTAACACATGGCAACTCCCAGAAGAATGGAAAATCCAATTATCATGCCTGGAAGAGGCTGGGATCTGCATTTTCTATCTTTCCAAGATGCTTGGCCTCTGAGAGATGCCCATCATGCTAGGTGTGGACAAGATGGTGTTGACCAACAGCAGAAAGAGGAGTAATGCTTTTGTATCTTACCCATTTCCAATGGATATACCAGAGCTGGAGAATGAAAGGCATCATTAGAAATAAGGTTGTTTATTGATTTGTTTTCATGTGTGTGGCATGGGTGGTTATTACAATAGGAATTGACAAATCAAGGGTTCTAATCACAACTGTGTAAATAAACCAGATTGTTTGAGCCTAATTCTCCCAAAGTTACATTTGTAGGAGAAAGGGATTAACAGGTACAAACTATATGCATAAAGTAAGTTGCAAGGATATATTGTACAACATGAGGAATATAGCCAATATTTTATAATGACTATAAATGGAGTATAACCTTTAAAAATTTTGAAACACTATATTGTACACCTGTAGCATATAATATTGTGCATCAACTATACTTTAATAAATAAGTTATACTTTTCAGAGGTAAAGTAAGGGTTTTGTTAAGCAATATGTACATGACTGTTTCTTCCATTTTAATGCAAATTAGTAACTATTTCAAAAGAGTATATTGGCTTGGCTGGGAGACCAGAAAGGACCCTGCCTTTGGCAAGAGGAAATTCAGACTACAAAAAAAGCTTTCTCCCATTGTGGGGACAGAATGGAAGCACTAAGGGACTTCATTTTCTTTCCCCCTTAATAAATGATAATATTTGTCTTATTGGCAGGCGTTTATCTTCCCCTGGATCTCCTTGAGCCTTTGGGAAATACTGAGATGATATAACAAAGGACATGTCCTCCAAAGATAAGTGCCTGCTTTTTAATAAAGAACTGCTGTCAAGTAAAATGGTAGAATGAAAATAGCGTGAAAGGGTCCAAAGAAAAATTTCTCTTTTGTTTTGATTGGCACTATGAATTTGGTGCCAAAAGATGAGGATCTTCTGTGTCCAAGGTGGGGCAGATGAGAGGCCACAGAGTAGAGTCAAGGCTCGCTGGGCACTTGTCTTCATCTACCGTTTATGCCCTGATGTGAGCTTAGATAAGTCATTCTCACTAAACCTCAGCATACTCAACCGTACAATGAAGGATCAGAGAAACGGTGTTCAATTTCCTACAAAGAAATCTTGAATCTCCATGCAGCTCATTGAAATTCCTTTTTTTTTTTTTTTAACCAGATACTTCTTTCTATTATCCCTCAATGATTCCCCTCCTGGGATAAACTCATAACCTCTCAGAAAGGCTTCCCCAGTGGGGCTGGATAATGCTACCTGGACAGCTTTGAAAATGGGGTACATTCTCCGTTACCTCTGGCCTTTGAGTAGGTTCTTTTTTCAAAAAGTTATATTTCAAAATAATGTTTTTCTTTTCTTTCTTTTTTTTTAACTTTTTTTTGCTGTGCCCCAGGGCATAAGGGATTTTAGTTCCCCAACCTGGGATGAAATTGTGCCCCATACAGTGGAAGCTTGGCACCCTAACCAGTGAATCAGTGAGCCTCGGGAATTCTCCATTGAGTAGGTTCTTGCTTGGAGCAGGGACTGGCTGAAATCTGTGGTTGCAGATATCCAAGAGGGCTCAGAAGCATTTGAATGATCTCAGACATTGGTTGACAAATTAAAACCAAAGAAAACTGACCCCTGGTCCTCACCCTAGTTCCAGGGAATCCCTAAAGGTGGTGCTTGAAATCTATATATTTAAATAAGTTCTGCAGGTGGGGGCCAACTGCCATCTTAAATCATCTCTTAGGTTCTCTTCTGAGATACGAAATGTTTTTAACAGAGCTCCCAATGTTGAGTTGAGGAGGGACTAGCCAAAAAATTGACCACCACCCCATCTTGCCAACTTATCTCACACTTTAAGCTGATTTCTCAGAGCCCTTCGCCACACCAGAACTGACTCACTTGGTCTCTGTGATCATGCCCCACATCAAATGTCATTTGCCTTCCTTTTGGACTTTTCCATTCACCCACTTTTTGTTGTTGTTTATATCAGCTCAAGTCCTCTTCCTGCAAAATACCATCTTTGTTCACCCAACCCAAATTTAGTATGCTATTTTATACCCCCTCTGAAATCCATTCTCTGTTCCACTAACCACTGTGGTAGCCACAAGTCATATGTGGTTGTGACTGAGCACACAAGATGTGCTTTGGTACATTTGCACACTGTTTTTCATTGTATATGCTTTGGTGAGCTCAGGCTTGTAAGCCTGCCTTCTGGAGCAAGAGCTCATAGAGGACAAGTGTCCAGGGCAGATCTTTTTTCTGGCATCTTCCTTAGTGTTAAGCACAATACTATCACAAAGAGGAGCATCCAGTGGTCCTTTCTCCCGGGAGCAGCTGACCCATGTGCAGGACCAGAAGTCAAACTTGTAAGAAGGCTGTTGGTGGCTGAATGATGACAAGGATGACAGGTGGAGGTAGCTAGGGAGGTGAGACACGTGCCTTTATCATGTCCAAAGACACAAATGTTTAGTGCCTGAATGACAGCACGGGGCATGCCTCATTCTCTTCCTGGCAACTGCAACCCTTGCCCTTCTCCCATATAGGCACATGACAACAGTCTTCCCCTGCAACGATGACATTGATGTGTGTTGTAATTTGGCTTCCCGTGACTTAAAAGAAGGTGAAGGTCAATCCTAAATACTGTGATTTAGCACATGGTTAATTACGTTGGTTCTGATCTGCATTGGCCGGTTTGGTAGACGCTAGCAACAGATGGCTGTTGAAATTTAGGTGAATTAAAATGAAACAAAAAATTAAAATTTAGTCATCCAGGTGCACCAAGTACATCTCACATATGGTTTGTGGCTACCATATTGGATAGTGGAACACATTCAAACATTGAAGAAATTTCTATTGGACAGTGCTGGAATAGACTGTCTGTTCATATGCTATGTGATTTTGAATAAACTACTTAGTCGTTCAGTGTCTCAGTTCACTCATTTATAGGGTGGAAAAAATAGTAGTACCCACTTCACACAATTTTAAGGTTCAAATAAGATAATCCATATAAATGGTGTGGTAGAAACATGACACTCAAGATTAGCTGTTAAACAACAAGGCTTCTCCTGCTGGTTCTATTGTTTCTGAGCCCTCTCTCCTCACCACAAAGGATGAGTCTGGTGCCAAACATTGGGAGCTTCTCAACACATACTCATTATATGTACGAAGTGTTAACTTCTGTGAGAACAAAGGGTTCCGTGGACAGAGAGTTAGGAGGTTACTTGGCACAGCTAGTCCTGTTGAGTCAAGACTGAGTTTTCTCTGCCTACGTGCAGTAACTTGGATCTGCCTTTGAACCAGAGGACATTTGATGCTTTCACCTTTTCTGAAAGGGCAGAAATTTCCCTGATTTTGGGCGTTCAGCCAAGGGTGAGCACGTCTTGACCCTCTCCGGGTTCTTTCTTTTTCCCCCACACTGAAAGCGTATTCCCTCTGAAGAGGAAGTTTGTTTTTTGTGTCCTGGAAATGTCAGGCTCCCCAGAGGGCTAAAGGGTGGACCTGTCTTAGTGAAATGTCTCTTCCTCTGATGCAGTGGGTGACCCCCTGCTTTCTTGAATGACATCAGCTGAGCGGTAATCAAAGTACTCACGCCTGACTCACCACGGACTGTGGAGAATTGACTTCCAGCATAGCGGGGTGAGGGTGCGGTGGAGGAAATGGCCCTTGGCATGTGAATGACTTCTTGACTTTTGACTCAGACCTCAATTGTGCTCAGGCCTCGGCAGTCCCCTGCTTTCCCTGAGCATCTGTTTATTGCCTTGAAGCTTCTTGACTTAATTCTTTGCCTGGTTTACAGTAAGCCTACCCTGAGTTTCACAGGTCGCTGCAGAAGAGCTGAGCAGTTTGCATCAGTGGGGAGCCAGAATGCCAGGACGCTTTGCAGAGTGTGCCTTGAAGCTGGTCTTTGCACTGTAAGTTCCCATCAATACACAGGCTCTAGAGTCCATCAGCTGATGCATATTGGCATTTGGTCATGACTTAACGTGAGGGAGAAAAGGCAGTGTTGAGACGTTAGAGGCTGATCTAGCATGAGGGAGCTAACCTTGATTTACTTTCAGAAGCCCAGAGATATCAGCTATTTCCCAGCCTCTGAGCCATCTAGTCTCGCTAGTAATTATAACTCATTGTTCCTCTGACTTCCTTTTCCATAGGACAGTGTCTGGGTTGGACTTGTCCCAGGGCAAGGCTTCCAGAAGCAGTCCTAGAGAGGGCTCAGACATGTGCTGTAAGATTTTCTCAGAGCTCCTTAAAATCTGACTGATGAATTGTCTAAGAGCCAAACCGAGATGAGCAAAAGTGAAAATTCATTTACCGTTGGGCCCCTTTCTCTGCTGAAACCAGGGAGTGCTCACCACCTCATCCATCATCGTAATGCAGCGCTCAAAATAATTTTCCTCTTGCTTTCTAGAGCGTAGCAAGATAGGCCTTTTCACTCTCGGGTACACTTCCTTCTAGATACTCTTTTTTAGGGACACTTTTAATATAATGTCAAAGTTCTAGTAAAGTTGCAAGAATATACACCTTTCCTTACTGATTCATTCACTGTTAACAGTTTCCCCCATTTTCTATTTTTCTTTATTTTTCTCATGTCTGCCTCTCTCTCCCTCTCTTTCCATCTTTATTTTTCTCTTTTTTACCCCTGAACTTTTGAAAGTAAATTAGAAACATTGTGTCTTTTTCCTCCTAAATACTTGTATGTATTTTCTAAAAAAAAAGGATATTCTCTTACATAAGTAGAGTGTAGTTATTAGAAAATGCATAAAGTTTTTAAAAACAACAAATGTTCTCCATACCTTTCTTAAAGAGTGTGTGCTTAGTTGCTCAGTCTTTGCGACCCCATGGACGGTAGCCCGACAGGCTCCTCCTTCCACGGGATTCTCCAGGCAAGAATACTGGAGTGGGTTGCCATGCCCTTCAAATCCAGGGATCGAATCCAGGTCTCCCGCATTGCAGGCAGATTCTTTACTGTCTGAGCCACCAGGGAAGCCCATTCTTAAAGAGTGTATTACTATAAACAAAATAAAAAAAGGTACCCACCTTCCCCAAATCTCCAAACATACAAGTATTAAGGCCATTTTGTGTCTATGCCATGATGTTGGAAGTTGTACATGGTATAAGGAAAGATTAGAAATAGTCCCTGTCCTAGCTGAGGAAATAAGATGGATGAGAAGTTAAAAATCATGGAAGACTTTAAAAGAGCCTATTAATTGGCTAAATCCAATTATTTTTTCTTTGGGAAAAATACTTTAAAATGCCCCTGAAATCACCATGAAAAAATGGTAAGTGCAACATTAAAATAATTGTTTAAACTTTATTTTTAGGCTGTATAAATTCCTTAGCTAATAGCAAAATTGGAAAAGGATTTTGAGATAATTGACAGTAAAGTTTTAATTGGATTTAATTTTTTCATATTTCATTCAAATTAGGGTATTGAGCAAAAAATTATTGTTTTAGTAGACAAAGTCTTCAATTGCAGAAGCAGAGGAAATCTATACTAAAACTCATTTGTAATCTTTAAGTATTAAAGAATTATAGAAAGCTTGACTATGTTCTGTTTATTTTTGCAGCACTTTCTAGCTCTGTACCAGGCACATGCAAAATAATTGATAGACTTTGTTTGATGAAAAGCAATGGAGCAGGAGACATAGAACATGAATGTGTATCCCACGAGCAAGAGTCTTGGATTATTCATTTTTATCTCCAGAAGAAAAGATGCTGCCACAGGATTAGAATCCAGTGGAATTGTATATATCTTTTAGTTAAAATTTTCAACACATCTCCCTTGTTTAGTGAGAATGTGAAGAAAAGATGTCTGGGACAGGCTTTGTACTCACTGTTGCCAAGACGCATATGCTGAGTGTCCTGACCAACCTGTAGGTCTGGGATGGGCAGTAGGAATGAATTATTATTATTATTTTTTGGCTGCACCATGTAGGATCTCAGTTCCCTGAGCAGGAATCGAACCCATGCCTCCTGCATTGGGAGTGTGGCGTTTTAACCATTGGACTCCCAGGGAAGTCCAGGAATGTGTTATATGAAGCTGAGATAATTTCAGCCTCATACACTGTAGCCCACCAGGCTGTTCTGTCTGTGGGATTTTCCAAGTAAAAGTACTGAAGTGGGTTGCCATTTCCTCCTCCAGGGGATCTTCCTGACATGCCACAACAGAGATCAAAGATCCCACGTGCCATAGGCACAGTGAAAATAAGTAAATATCTAAAGAAATGTAGATGGAAAAAAACATATAATTACACTGGGTAGTCTCACTTTAAAACCATGACCTTGAATCTAAAGTGGACTTAATGCTGAGGAGCAATCTTATTCTTCACCCTTGGTTATCTCATTCTCTCACTTTTCCAGAATTTCTTCACAATCTGTCACAGTCTCAACCCACACACTCCCTCCCATGCAACTTAATTTTTAATTGAATTTTATCAAAGTAAATCATGTACATAGTTTAAAAGTCAAATAATATTAGACATATAATGAAAACAACAGTTCTTTGCCAACTTTGTGTTCTTATTCTCATATTCTTGAGGTGATGCTTTCTTTTTTGTTGGGGGGCAGGCTGCACTTTGAGGCATATGGAACTTCCAGAGACAGAATCCGTGTCCCTGCAGTGGCAGTGCCAAGTCTTAACCATTGGACCACCAGTTCTTGTTTGTTTTGTTTCCTTCTCCCAGTGAAAGTCCATGATTATATTAGGACTTCTTGTTTTATCAATGACATATTGACTTTACACACACACAGATACACACACACTTGTACATGCACACACATGTTTCTTCTCCCATCACTCCCTCTTTTCTCTAATATTGTTTTCTTAAAATTTTTGGTAAATCATTCCCCAATGGTTACATTATTATCGCTGTGTAACTAGTATTCACAGCTGAGCTTCAACTATGCCAGGACACCGTTTCCTCTTTTTTCATAAAAATGAATTTTTCTCTGATTAATTATTATCACTTTTTTATTCACCAAGTTTTATTTGTTCCAATCATTAATCTCTCCAACTTTCCTCTGAAACATGTCACAGAAGCTTCTCTGAATATTCCAGGTTTTCTATTATTTTAATTTTTTCTTGACAGGCTCCTCCAAGGAACCTCTCTCCCCTGTTCCAGTCCCCCTCATTCCTCTCTGGCCTCCTGCAGAATTGCCATCCAGGGCCGCTCTTCATTACTATTTTGTGGGGTCCTTCATCTCTCTTATGTTCAAGCCCTGTTACTGAGATCCCACATTTTCCTTTCTTGCCTAAGTCTTTTCTGTGAGGTAGTGAATCATCCAATAGTTTCCCACGAAAGGTACCTAGGAAGACAATTTTGGGGGCATACTGAAAACAAAAAATATCTTTATTTTACCCACATACTTGATTGATAGTTTGGTTGAGTTGCTGTTGTTGTAGTCATTAAGTTGCGTCTGACTCTTTGCAATACTATGGACTGTAGCCTGCCACCCTTCTCTGTCAGTGGGATTTCCCATGCAGGAATACTGGAGTGGGTTGCCATTTCCATCTCCAGGGGATCTTTCTGACCCAGGTATTGAACCGAAGTCTCCTGCCTTAGCAAATGGATTCTTTACCATTGAGTCACCAGGGAAGCCCATTGATTGGATCTTAATTCTTATTTTTCTCTCCCATTTTGATGGTACTGCTACACTGTTTTCTAGCTACTAGCGTTGTTAATAAGAATTTTAATGATGTTAATACAGGTCTTGTAAATGAACTCATTATTACTCTCCACATAATTTTAGGTTCTATTCCTGGTATTCAGAAAAGTGACATGTTGAACATTTTCAGTCCTGGAAATTATTATTATTACAGTTGTTGTTGTTCAGTCACTCAGTCCTGTCTGATTCTTTTTGATTCTTTGTTATTATTGTATAATTGCTGCTCTTTTCCTACTTTCTCTTTCTAGAACCCCTACTAGTTGGCCATTGTATGTCTGTATTGATCCTCTGTTTTCCTTATCTCATCAATTTTCTCTCTTTTCTGTTTGTTCTACTTCTTGGGATTATTTCCCTACATTTTTGCTGAATTAAAATTTTCTTCCTTCTTTTCTTTTTTTTTTGGCTATTGTGCTTTTACTTCTCAAGAGTTCTTTCTTATATTTTGAATATTCTCCTCTTTACAGTATAATGTTCTTGCATCATGGACCTAGGATTTCTTATTTTGTGGATGGTACCAATCATAAAATACTCTCTCTTAGTCTTGAGTATGAGATAAAGAGAAATAAAAACAAATTTGCTGAAGAATACATGAATGCCCTTGTCCCTGGGGCTTTGGTGTTCAGCACTGGGCATGAGATGTAACTTAAACATTTGTTTTCATGACTAACTCCAGGGAAATATTTATTCATGTCTCCTGCCCCAAAGTCTCAGGGTTGAAGGGAATTGTCTTCAAATGCTGGGTGGTGTCACACAGGATTTAGAGAAGGAGATGGCTTAGGTGAATGAGGAGGATGTGAGTGATGGGAGCACTTACGTAAATGTAAAAACAATTTGTCAAATCCTTTTCTCAGTTAGCATGAGTTCAGTAGATTTTTGCCTGATAAAGTATCATTTTCCAATAGCACCCAGTATTCATTTCTTGCTTGTCTTCAGGTTTAAATTGTGGTTTCAGAGTTATTCAAGGATTAGCATAATATTTGCCAACAGTTGTTCATAGCAGCTGAAGAACATTTTGCAATTTTAAACAAAAATACTCTGAAATTTGTGTATATGTGGGTCTAGACGTAACATTGTGAAATGTGATACCAATCATTCATTGGCAACTGGATGGATGTTGAGTTGGAAATAGGTTTACTTTTATGAAATATGTCAGAGTTAGAGGCAATCATACTTTCAAAAAATTAATAAAACCTAGTTTGCATAAACCAGTTTGATTTAAATGTTGGTATTTTTAAACTATAATAATTCAGTTTTTCGTCTTTAAATCGTATTTATTTTTTCTTTTGTCCTTTTATTTCTTTTTGTCTTTAAATTTTAATAGGCCATTTTGAATGCTTTAGAAGAAATAACTTTTGAAATGCATTATGAACACAAAAGGGCTTCCCTGGTGGCTCAGACAATAAAGAATCCACCTGCATTCTGGGAGACCGGGGTTCGATTCCTGAGTCGAACATCCGTGGGTTGAAAGGTGCTTCCCAGGTGGTGCTAATGGTAAAGATGCCAATGCAGGAGTTGTAAGAGACATAGGTTCAATCCCTGAGTCGGGAAGATCCCATGAAGGAGGACATGGCAACCCACTCCAGTATTCCTTCCTGGAGAATCCCATAGACAGAGGAGCCTGGCAAGCTACAGTCCTTGGGGTTGCAAAGAGTCAGATGTGACTGAAGTGACTTACCATGCATGCACACCTGAGCACAATAGCTTTTGACATTTACTTTATACTTTTATTGAAAATATATTAGAGTTTTACTTTTTGGTATCAGTACTGTCAAAAGAATCTAAAACATGTAAAAATCTCAGTTGGAAGAACAGTGGTTTTACTGATATGAAGGCAAGAAAAATAAATTTGTGGAATAAATAAGTACTAATTATGAATCACGTGTAATTTTTTTTTTACTGTTAATGGATAGTCCAACAATAGAATATCATGCAAGGACAGTAATTCAATCATTGTTATTTTTCTGATTTTCAGTCATTTAAAGTCCTAGCTATATACAGAGGGTTTTTTTTTGTTGTTGTTGTTATGAGGATATATTCATAAAGATAAGAGGAGAGAACATTTTATTTAACAATTTGTTAGTTTGCTTAAAATTTCAAAATATTTAAAGACATGATGCATGGGACTTTATCTGTACATCAGCCCAGCCTTTTTATTTGAAGAGACTTAGAAAGCAAGCATCACTTTGCCAACAGAGGTCTGTAGAGCCAAAGCTATAGTTTTTCCAGTAGTCATGCACAGATGTGAGTTGGACCATCGAGAAAGCTGAGCACTGAATAATTTATGCTTTTGAATTGTGGTGCTGGAGAAGACTCTTGAGAGTCCCTTGGACAGCAAGGAGATGAAATCTCTTTAAGTCAATCTTAAGGGAGATAAATCCTGAATATTCACTGGAAGGGCCAATGCTGAAGCTGAAGCTCCAATACTTGGGTCACCTGATTTGAATAACTGATGCATTGGAAAAGACTCTGATGCTGGGGAAGATTGAAGGAAAAGGAGAAGAAAGCAGTAGAGAATGAGATGGTTAGACAGCATCACTGACTTAATGTACATGAATTTGGGCAAACTCCGGGAGATGGTGAAGGATGGGGAAGCCTGACTAGCTTCAGTTTATGGGGTCAGAGAGTTGGACATGACATGTGACTGAACAGCAACAGAGTTCTCATCTATTCTTGCCTGGAGAACCCCATGAACAGAGGAGTTTGGCGGGGTCCCAAGGATTTCGACCCAAAAGATGCGACTTGGCATGCACTCAGAGTTCTCATTATTGTTGGGTTTAGGCCTAGAATTGAAGGTTATTCAGATTGTTACCTGGGATCTTAGGTTCCCATCTTCTTTCCCCTGTTATCTACTCCTCTCTTTTAAACTAGGATAGGAAGACAAAGACTATGGAAGTGTAAGATATTTTATATTTTTTTTTTTAAAGAAGAAGAGTCCTTCTTAGGACTATTAAAAAAAAACAAACATCCTGTTTTATTTATTTATTTATTTTATTTGGCCACAGTGTACAGCATTTGGAATCTTAGTTGCCTGACCATGGATTGAACCTGCACCCTCCATAACCACTGTTAGCCAATGGACCACCGGGGAAGTCCCTATAATTTATAACAATCTCTTGTTGAGGTATAGAATATGCATAAGAGACTGCGTATATATTCAGTTGCTCTTGGTGAGATGAAATGCTCTAGTATTTTGAGATGAGATCAGTGAAAATGATTAGCTCTTTGGCAATAGAGGTTACATAGAACTAATCTTTCTCTTGGAGTACTGTGCAAATTACGAAGTGTTTTTGGGAAAGATGAAATACTTCAAGGCCTAGAGGATGGATAAGATTTCATCCACAGAATATTGGAGGTGTCTAGGCTTGGAATGCCATTGTGAACACGATATAAGGGTGTGTGTATGTGTACCTGTGTGTTATGTGTGTGTGTATTAGTGTGATGGAGTGGGGGTGGGAGAAAGACAGAGAAGGATTTTAGCTTGGATGAACTGGATAATGTGCTAGAGAAGAGTGTAGAATAGCTAGAGTAAAAGAGGGCCCCAGCTGATGCAAGACTTTGGGGAAATAAACATCATTATCAGGTTACGTTATGAGTATGTGAAACAGAGAGGATGGTGGTGTCATTGGAAAACAGTGATTTATGGATCACTGTGAATTATTGTAACTACTTTCAATCAAGCAAAACAAAAGAGAATGATTAAGACAGTGTCTATTTGCATGACATTTGGTTTTAACATCTGGAAATCTCCAGAGAAAGCAGGAAGGAAAGTTACCCACTTCACAACCAGGCTCATTTTCTAAAGACAATTTTAAGAGCCAATTTTCTTGAGTGTCTTAGCTTAACTATAAAGAAAGCAAAGAGAAGCAGGAAGGGTGAGGGCCAGGAAAATTTGAGATGATTTTTCCCGTGTTATATAATGACATACAAAAAAAGTAGATAAGGGCATCAGTCAATCAATTTCTCTGATTTGGGGCCAAGTTGAAACCTCCTCTATTCTATTTGTTCATTTTAAAGAGCTTAATATTTACAAACTCAAGTCCATTCAGTTCTTCTTTTATGCTCATAAGAAAGTGCAATAGTGCAATAGCTATCAAAGAAAACCTCGTGATCAATTTTTGTTAAAATAAATACAGAAAGGAACAGAGGCAAATTAATCTCCAGCATTGCTTCCTAGCCCTTAGCAGGGTATTGGGGAATGTTTAGGGGGGAAGAGTTAGTTCACAGCTCTCTTGTTTTTACAAAGAAATAAATATTACCCTCAAAGTTTGTGAATTATCCTGTATGTGAATATCAGTGGAGTAACACAAGGCATTCCAGGACTGACCTTAGTATTATTTGGCTGTAAGACTTTACAAAACTCACCTTTTGAGGAACCCCATTTTCTTAAGCAAAACAAGAAGGTGTGCCTTAGGAGAAAGAAATAAAAAGTCAGAGGGAAGTAGGAAAGTGCCATCAAAAGAAAGAGTCTGGGTACTAGGTGTGCTCATTGCTACTGAGGTGTTGCTGCTTCTAAGACAAATATATGTGGAATCTAGAAAAATAGCGCAGATGAACCTACTTCCTGGGCAGGAAATTAGCGGCGCAGACACAGAGAGCAGACATGTGGACGCAGTGGGGTTAGGGTAGAGTGAGATGAGTTGGGAGATTGGAATTGACATTCATACACTACCATGGGCAAAGTAGATACTAGTGGAACTTGCTGTTTAGCACAGGGAACTCTGCTTGGTGCTCCGTGATGACCTAGAGGAGTGAGATGGGTGGGTGGGAAGGAAATTCAGCTATCTACATATACATGTAGCTGAACGCTACATATACATGGGGCCAATTCACTTCTTTTTTACAGTGGAAACTAACACAGCACCGTAAAGCAACTATACTCCAATAAAAAGACGTCAGCTGACAAAGCAAGAAAATATATGTGTGTACACTAACCTGTTACACATATCCACGAATATAAACATTTGTATCCATATTAAGCTAGGTAAATTCACACTGATTTTTCCAACTCTAATCTATTTCCAGGTGGATCATTCTAGTTTCCTTCCCTTGATTATCTGTAACTTCCCACTCCAACAGTGAGAACCTGGTTCCCACTGTCTGTCTCCATTAATTTAATTGTTCAGTTCTAGTATACATTTAGAGTTGTATCGAAATGGTTAATCTGCACCCCATGAAACAAGTTTATCAACTCGGGTACAGTGCTTATATACAGTTTCTTTTACCTTTGATCTTAGAGGCTGACTCTTCAAAATCTACAGGGTTGGCATCTTTTGCCCCATTCCCTTCACTGAAACTGTTTCATATGTTTGTAATACAGTTATGTTGTTTTCATCATCTTACATGTTCTACTCTGGTATCCCCAAAACTCCTAAATGATTTTTCAAGTTTGCATCAGTGTCTACCAGTACTTAAAGTTCTATGAGTTTTCAAAAATGCATGGTATTGTGTATTCACCATAAAAATATATAATAATTTCACCACCCTAAAAAAATTCCCTGTGCTTCACCATTCAACTCTGTCTTCTTCCCTGTGTACCCTGGAAAACACTGGTGTATTTACCATCTTCATAGTTTTACCTTTTCCAGATTATCAAATAATTGGGTCTTAACACACTGGCTTATTATATTTAGCAGTATCTATTTGAGATTTCTCTATGTCTTTTTACAACTTGATTGTTTCTTAAGTATACTGTTGTGTGGATATGGCAGAGTTTGTTTAACTTTTCATTTATTGAAGGAAATCTTGGTTGGTTGTTTACATTTTTTGGCAATTATGAATAAAGTTGCTATCAACATTCACTTGCAGTTTTGTGTGAGCATTAAGTTTTAAATCAGCTTGGTGAAGACCTTGGAGCCCGATGGCTGTAATTTATGGTAAAAATTGCCAAACTGTTGTTCAAAGTGGCTCTATCATTTTGCATTCCCATAAAAATAAATTCAATAAATATATTATTTTTTCATTGATTGAAGAGAATTAAAAATGAAAATTTTTGACTTTACTTGGTAGTTAGTTCTCATGAGGGAAAAAAAGCCCACTTCCACGGAGTGTGTTCAATGCTTTGTCACTATGATAATGCTAAAAGCACAAAGATGGTGAAGGCTTCACACAACAGAGGGTCAATGGCAAACAGGAAGATGAGGAATGAATAAAACAGATACCCAGCTGACTTTTAACAATATGGTTTGACCTGTGTGGGCCAATGGGTTCAATTATACTCAGACATTTTTTGATACATATATAGTTGGTCTGTGAAATCTGCAGCTGTAGGAGATCAGCCCTGAGATTTCTTTGGAGGGAATGATGCTGAAGCTGAAATTCCAGTACTTTGGCCACCTCATGCGAAGAGTTGACTCATTGGAAAAGACTCTGATGGTGAGAGGGATTAGGGGCAGGAGGAGAAGGGAACGACAGAGGATGAGATGGCTAAATGGCATCACCGACTTGATGGCCGTGAGTATGAGTGAACTCTGGGAGTTGGTGATGGACCGGGAGGCCTGGCATGCTGCAATTCATGGGGTTGCAAAGAGTCAGACACGACTGAGTGACTGAACTGAACTGATAGGAAATGAGCATCAGCGGATTTTGATATCTGTTGTGACTCTTGGAATCAATCTCCCTCAGATACCAAGGGAGGGACAGCATCAGTTTGTATTTTCTAGAGTTTTATATAAATGGAATTGTAGATTATATATTCCCTTTCTATTTCCTTTTACTCAGAATAGTTATTTTGAGATTTTGCATGCTGTGAGATCAATAGTTGACTCATTTTGATAGCTGCATGGTACTTCATTGCATGAGCATACCATACTTTTTATTAGGATTTCTCACTGCTTACCCTACCTGTCTGTTCTTGTGTAATGTCTACTTTATCCATTGAAACCCTTGTTGTTGTTCAGTCATTCAGTCATGTCTGACTCTTTGCAACTCCATGACTACAGCATGCCAGGCTTCCCTGTCCTTCACCATCTGTTAGAGCTTGCTCATACTCATGTCCTGTGAGTTGGTGATGTCATCCAACCATCTCATCCTCTGTCATCCCTTTTTCTCACCTTCAGTCTTTCCCAGCATCAGGGTCTTTTCTAATGAATTGGCTCTTTGCATCAGGTGGCCAGAGTATTGGAACTTCAGCTTTAGCATCAGTCCTTCCAATGAATATTCAGGATTGATTTCCTTTAGGATTGACAGGTTTGATCTCCTTGCAATCCAAGGGACTCTCAAGAGTCTTCTCCAACACCACAGTTCAAAAGCATCAATTCTTTTGCACTCAGCTGAAGTAATGTTTACTTTATCCTTTGAAACCCTTCAGTTCAGTT
>SJYC01121122.1:0-49222 GCA_006408675.1 Madoqua kirkii
CTCACTTCCCAGATAGCTCCTTGTTGCTATGTTACATTATTGTAAATTTTAATGGAATTATTAAAAGAATGCTCTAAGCTTATTTCTGAAGCTTATCACAGCAATCTGTCTTTGGATGAAGATCAGATACCTTACCACCTGCAACCAGGAGATTATGTATACTGAAAAGAACATAATTTAAAGAACTGCCTCCAGCCTAGATGGAAAGACCTTTATCAGGTCTTTCCTAGCTCATCCTAACTAGCTCATGAAAAGTGAAACTGAAAGCATTTGACTCTTAGATTCATATTTCCCACTTAGAAAAGGCCCCTACACTGGGCTGCTTTACAGACAGGACTGGTGATTTCAAAGTCACCTTAAAATGACACTCAAACTGAGGAGAAAACCACACCCACACCAGATCAGGAGAATGTCCTCAGAAGCGGACAGCTACACCAAGATGCTGGACCTGACCTGTGTGATTATTTATAGTGTTTTCTTAATTCCTTGGACTTTTGCGTATGAATCAGTTATTTTTAATATCATAAGTACAATCTAATGCAGAGTTTTAAAAGTCATTCAGTTTGGATTTGTGGTTAACTACCTATATGCAGTCCACTTCTCAGTTACTTCAGCGGCTTTCTCCTCTCTAAGGTTCTAACTGGAGAGCCCTTAGGAAATTAATTCTAGAAGAAAGAAGTTATAGTTGCCTTTGGGCCACTATTGATAATACTAGATGGGACTCCCCCACTTGGCCAATCAGGCATTCTTGCTCTAACCATGGCTATAAATTTGAATTTTCTTTTCAAGTTACTCAAGCTCAATTAGAGTAATGAACTAACTTTTAGTGAAAGACTTCCTCAGTTATGGATTTATATGGATAATGCCGGGTCATGATGGTTTAAATTTAAGGCCTCCCCATTATGTTGGGAACAATTAAAACATATTAAGGATAATCAGCCTAATAACACTAGGAAATTGAGCTGAGTGCCTTATGAACAATGCCAGTATATCATTTCCCTTAAAGATAAAATTGGTATGGAACAAACTAGGTCAGATGACCTGGAGATATATGGTGCTGCATCTAACGGAAGCTCTTACTTTAAATTCTTACTTATGACCTTACTAATCCTACTTGGTATATTACTTGTATTCTGCCCATTTTGCAAGGTTGTTCTTCCTTGTATTACCAAAATGTGTGACTGAGCCTATGACAAAATGATTAGGTGACTTGAAATAATTGACCAAATGTATAGTTCTACATGATTTCCCTGATAGTTAAATTGGTAAAGAATCCGCCCACAATGCAGGAGACCTCGGTTTGATTCCTGGGTTGGGAAGATCCGCTGAAGAAAGGGTAGGCTGCCCACACCATTATTCTTGGGTTTCCTTTATTGCTCAGCTGGTAAAGAATCCACCTGCAATGTGGGATACCTGGGTTCAATCCCTGGGTTGGGAAGAGCCTATATTATATCAATGGTAATAGTGTACCTCTAGATATGTGAAGCAACAAGAGAGAATCTTTTCCTGGACCATCACTGACTAGTCAGACAGGTGGTCCAGAGACTTTTGGCTGTTAACAGGGCCTAGTCCAGTAATAACACGTGAGTGTCTTATCAGTGAAATCCTGGTCTGACCTAGGAGTGAGCATTTGTAGGACTATGGGACCAAATAGTCATGAAATGCCTCTCAAACCATGGTCAGTTTTATGATCATGATCACAGTTGTGTCTGACTCTTTGTGACCCTATAGACTGTAGCTCACCAGGCTCTGCCCATGGGATTCTCCAGGCAAGAATACCGGAGTGGAGAGAAGTGGAGAAGGGTTGCCATGCCCTTCTCAAGGGATCTTATCCAACCAGGGATTGAACTTGCATCTCCTGTCTTGGCAGACAGGTTCTTTACCACTAGTGCCCTATGATCATGAGGGGACGCTGAAAACTAAAAAATGCCATCTCTAGTTCTACAAGAATTAAATCACTAGCCACTATTGTTATTGACCTTTAACACATCCTGAAGAGATTTCAGGGCAGAAATCAGGAATGAAGCATAGTATACTCTGGGAAAACTTATATAACAAGCCTTCAGATAGTTAAATATTTTCAAAATAGAAATTTATAAATCAAATTTATTGCATTGTCTCATACTTACAAAAGCACTAAAAGCATTAATTAAGACATCTGTTCCTTGCAACTAATGGCAACTTTCTACTGAGATGTGTACTTGGTTGCATGTGCCCTTTCACCAAAATCACATAGATGCTGGCCTCCCCCTTATCTCTTCAGAGAAGTTTCTTAGAGTTATCTGAGAAAGCTTTTCTGGGATATAGTCCTCAGTAAGTTCCCAGATGAAACTGAAATTCATAGCTCTCGCATGTGTTTTTATTTCAGCCAACACTATCGAAAAACCAACTTTTAGTTTGGTGTAATGTTCTATTTCACTGTCTTTGGCTTTGATCTTTATTAATTCTTTTGATTTCCCTGTTTTGCATTTAATTTGCTCTTCTGTTTCTAGTTCATCATGTGGAAGCAGAGGCCATTGATTTGAGACTTTAAAAAACATATATGTGTGTGTGTGCTTAGTGATAGGAATTTCCCTTTAAGGTAATGTCATAGAAGATGATGAAGCAGGAAGCACTGGGAACCTTTGTCTCCACCTGGACAACAATAATACTGGCAGAAACTGTCTGAAATAAATATTTTGAAATACAGAAGACACAAATAACCAAAATAAGAATTGAAACTGATAACATTACTACTGACCTGATGGAGATGAAAAGATTGTAAGAGTATGCTATGAATAACTATATGCCAGCAAATTAAGATAGTCTAGAAGAAATGGACAATTCCTTAAGACACACAAATTAACTAAGCTGATTCAAGAAGAAATAACAAATCTTATCATATATATAAAGCTAAAAAGATTAAATCAGTATCCATAAACCTCCCAAGAAAGAAAAGTCCTGTACTGGATGGCTTCACTACTACATTCTAACAAACATTTAAAGGATTAATACCAATCTTTCTCTGACTCTTCCAAAAGAAAATTGAGGAAGAGAGAACATTTCTCAACTCATTCTATGAGACTAGCATAACTCTGATTGCAAAGCCAGAAGACATCACAAGGAAAGAAAGTTACAGTTCCATATTCTTTATGAATATAGAGGTAAAAATTCTGAAAAATGTATTAGCAAATTGAATCCAAGAGCACATCAAATGATTATACACCATAACCAAATGGAATTTATCCCAGGAATGCAAGTGTTGTTCAATATAATTAAGAAAACAGTTAATAGAATAAAGCAAAAAATCCACATGACTATCTCAACTGATGTAGAAAGAACATTTGGCAAAATGCAACATACCTTTAATGATAAAAGGTCTCAGGAAAGTAAGAATAGAAGAAAAATTCTTCAACAAAATAAACAGTATTAAAAAAGATTATTGAAGTATTTGCGTTTAAAAAAACAAATTTTGTGTTAGTTTCAGGTGTACAGCAAAGTGATTCAGTTATACATATATTCATTTCTTTTCAGATTTTTCTCATATAGATTATTACTGTAAATTGTAGAGTTCCCTGTGCTATACAGTATGTCTACAAACAGTATTTATGAATAACCCAAATCTAACACAGATGAATGAGCTTGCTTTCCCTGTTGTTATTCAACATTGTACTGGAAATTCTTGCCAGAGTTTCTTATTGTTCATGTTAACATTGGTTATCTGATTGAGGTAGCATCTGTCAGGTTTGCCACTGGAAAGAGAAGGAACTCCTTTTAGTAATGTGTGCTTTGAAAGAAAGTCATTATGTACAGGATGCATTTTCGGAGTGTGTAGCTATGTTCCATCCCGTTGAGAGCAGAGTGTTTCCATCAATTATTTAGAATTCTTCTGTGATTTGTCTATTGTGTGTGTGTGCGTGTTTCTCAATCCTGTCTGGCTCTTTGCAACCCCATGGACTGTAGCTTGCCAGGCTCCTCTGTCTGTGGAATTCTCCAGGCAAGAATATGGGAATGGGTTGTCATTTCCTTTTCCAGTGGGATCTTCCCAAACCCAGGTCTCTTGCATCGCAGGCAGATTTTTTTACCATCTGAGCCACCATTATCTCCCATTTATTGATTACTCAATTGATTGATTGCCATCCATGTGGCCCCATGGATATATTATACTTTGGATTATAAATCAGTGTTACTTTATTTTGTTGCTCAAAATAGCAGAAAAACAGTTTTGATATTTTTTCAAAAATCTTGGTATTTTTTCCCAAAAACCAACCATTATTTTTTCAAATATTTTTTCTCCCTTTGCTTTCACTGAAGGAACAATATGCTTATTGAAAGTGAAAGTGAAGTCACTCAGTCATGTCTGACTCTTTCTGACCCCATGGACTGTAGCCTACAACGCACCTCCGTCCATGGGATTTTCCAGGCAAGAGTACTGGAGTGGGTTGCCATTTCCTTCTCCAAAGAATCTTCCTGACCCAGGGACTGAACCTGGGTCTCCTGGATTGCAGGCAGATCCTTTACTGTCTGAGCCACTAGGGAAGCCTAATATGCTTATTAGTCCAGTTAAATTTGTCCAGCTGATACTCTTTCCCCCTTTTTTTCTACGCTCAATGTTTCTTTTAGTATAGTTTTCATTGCTATGTCTTTAAGTTCTATACTCTTTTATCCTGCCATATCTAATCTTCCATTAATTACATACAACATATTTTATAATCTCTGACATTGTACCTTTAATCTCTAAGCATTACACTTATGTACTTCTGTAGCTTACGTATCTCCTCTTAACTGTTTGAATGTATGGAATACTATTACTGCCTTCATGGGTCCTTGACTACTCATTCTAACATCTGTGTTAGTTTTTGTTAATTGGTTTTTCTCCTTAGAAGGCATCATATTTTGGATTCTTTGCATACCCGGTAATTTTTTATTGGATTTCAGACATTATGAATTTTGCCTTGTTGGATATTGGGTATGTTTTTATTCTTTTTATTTTTAAGTTATTTCGTTAGCCTCAGGTAGTCTTGTAACAAGAATTACTATTCTGTTGGATACTTAGTGGGGACCGTCTGCAGGTATCTGAGTTTCTTTCCTTGTGCCACTCTCTGTTTTTTTATATTCTTTCCTGTGAATTATAACAAACTTAGATCAATTTCCTAAATTCTAGGAGTCTTTTGGGCTCTACCTAGGCTTTTTTCCATCCATGTCATGACCTGGGAACTCTCTCAAGATAATATACGGGGGCAATGGAAGGGTTCACTTCATTTCCCTCTATCTTTTAGGATCATTGTCCTTTATTACATGATGTTCAGTTTCTTGAAAAGGGTTTTTCTTTTCTTGTTTTAAATGTGCTTTGTCTTTTTGTTTGGTTTGGTTTGATTGTTTTAGGCAGGATGTTAAATCTTTGTTACTTTACCTTGGATAGAAGTTGAATATAATTTTCTTATTGTTAAATATTTGCACATAACAGAGAACTTAAAAAGACAGGCTGCAAGCAAAAGAGAACATCTAAGCTTTCAGTTAGCCCTTAGGTCATCAGTTCATGATCTCTGAAGGAGAAGAGCACATGGATAGGCCAAACTTTCATTAAGAGAAAAATGAGAAACTTCCTTCACATGAAGCAAGTCAGTATGAGCTGGTTTAGCTGAGAATAAAAAGATATTCTATGTTTTCAGGAAGAATGGAATTGGTAGTTTATGTCTCCCTCTATGTTGCAGGGTTTGCCAAGATTATTACTAAATTAAAAATTGTTCTGTTTAGACAGAGACCAGAGGTTATATGTGTATAAAATAGGGTTGCCAGGTTCAGCAACTAGAAATATAGAGCATGTCTATCTATGGAGAACAGTATGGAGGTTCCTTAAAAATCTGAAAACAGAGCTACCATATAATTTTGCAACCCCACTCCAGATCAGCATGTATCTGGAGAAAAACATGTTCCAAAAGAATACATGCACCCCAATGTTCATTCAGCATTGTTTAAAATAGCCAAGACATGGAAGCAATCTAAATGTCCATCAGTAGAGGGATGAATAAAGAAGATGTGGTATATATACAATGGAATGTTACTCAACCATTTAAAAGAATGAAGTAATGCCATTTGCAGCAACATGGTGGACCTACAGATTGTCATACTGAATGAAGTCAGACAGAAAGATAAATATCATATGATATCTCTTATATGTACAATCTAAAAAGAAACGATACAAAGAAACTTATTTATAAAACAAAACAGACTTGCAGGCTTAGAAAAACAAAGTTATTGTTACCAGGAGGGAAGGGATAGTTAAGGAATTTAAGATGGACACGACACACTGCTATATTTAAAATTGATAAGCAACAAGGACCTATTGTATAGCAGGCAACTCTGTTCAATATTGTGTTGCAGGCTGGATGAGAGGGAAGTTTGGAGGAGAAGGGATACATGTGAATGTATGGCTGAGTCACTTTACTATGCACCTGAAACTGTCAAATATTGTTAATTGGCCATATTCCAATATAAAATACAAAGTTTAAAAAATAAAAAATAAAATTGAGAGTTCAAATTTGCATGTTTAAATTTGAATTTAAAGTAACAAGAGATAAATCTTTACTAAGTATATCCTGTGTGTAATTTGGAACATAAACTAACAAATTATTACGTGTTTATCTTAAATTTAAATTTGACTGTATGCCCTGCATTTTCCTGCCAATTCTAGATAAAACTACTCAGTGAAATTGGGAGAAGAACCCAAAGTAAGTCAGGGTAAGCTGAGTTAGGAATCAAAAATCCTGCTGTGACTATAATCATAAATGGGTTGTCATTGGCTTAGGTCTTGGGATTAGTCTGGTTTTGAAAGAAAGAACTGAAAACTAAGTAGCCCACAAAACATTTATATAACACATATACTTTTCCAAAGTACTCCCACAGTGCATTCTCTCACTTTATCCTCCAAACCACTAGAAGTTCAACTTATACTATCCATAGTTTGCAACTAGAAAACCCAAGGCTAGAGAAAAGACTCAATGGACACGAGTTTGAGCAAACTCCGGGAGACAGTGAAGGACAGGGAGGCCTGGTGTGGTGCAGCCCATAGGATCGCAGAGTAGACAGTCTTAAAATAGAGGTGCCAAGGTTCAGACTCTGTGTGTGTGTGTGTGTATACATGGACAAATAGTTGTGACTGTGTGCCACTCCTAGCAAGGGAAGAAGAGGTTAATCTGCTTAATAGGTTCCTAATTCTGTGAGTTTAAGCCAAGTGACTCTTCCCATTCCCCATCTCATAGCTGAAATTTAATCAAAATCAGTGCTGGCCATCGGAGCTCAGGTGAAGCAGTTCTTTGAGTCATACTCATTTGTCTTTTGTTCCTGCTTCTCCCTCTGTTACTGCCTCTCTTTGCCTCTTAGCGTTTGGAGTTATCTCCCATATCTGGATCCACAGAGACAAATTTCAGGTTCTTGGGTTTCATTACTTTCATCCTTAAGATACAATTTGACTTGCTGTCACCCACTGAGCCATGAAATTAAAAGACACTCTTTGGAATAAAAAGCTATGGCAAACCTAGACAGCTTTTCAAAAGCAGAGACATCACTTTGCTGACAAAAGTCCATATAGTCAAAGCTATGATTTTTCCAGTAGTCTTGTGTGGATGTGAGAGTTGGACGATAAAGAAGGCTGAGAGCCAAAGAATTGGTGCTTTCAAACTGTGGTGCTGAAGAAAATTCTTGAGTCCTTTGGACTGCATGGAAATCAAACCAGTCAGTCCTAAAGGAAATCAACTCAATATTTATTGGAAAGGCTGATGCTGAAGTTGAAGCTCCAATACTTTGGCCACCTGATGTGAAGAGCTGACTAAAAGACCCTGATGATGGGAAAGATTGAGGGCATAAGGAGGAGGAGGTGATAGAGGATAAGATGGTTGGATGGCATCACTGATTCAATGGACATGAGATGGACCAGATTCCAAGAGTCTGGTAGGACTGAAGGACAGGGAAGTCTGGTATGCTGCAATTCATGAGGTTGCCAAGAGTCGGACATGCCTTATTGATTAAACAACAACACCCTCTATTACTTCCTGGTCCTGCCTTCTTGACTGAACTCCCGGTCTCTGAGACCCCAGCCTGCTGTCGACTTGATGAGCTGATATTTTAGTCAGGGTGGGGTTTTGGAGGGAGAAGGTGGGTGGGAATCTTGAGTTGTGAGGGGGTGCTTTGGCAGTAGTTGATTAGCTAGAGATCTTCAGCAAACCTGTCTGTTGGTTGTTTCTGAGAAGTGTGCTGTGCTGTTATATATTTGTTTTTCAGCCTAGAGTGCTGTGACATAGTCCATAGCTCTGGCAGGAACCTTCATGGTGACTGACTGTAAGTGTTGACTTAACCCGTGAACATAGGGCCTCGAAAGATCGTTTACCTCTTAAGCTGCCAGCAAATGTTTATTTAACACTTTAATTAATCTGTTTTCCATCTCTTTCTCTCTTGTTCTGCTTTTTGCCCTCTCCCCCACCCCTTTTTAGCTGAAATTTAATCAAAATCAGTGCTGGCCATCGGAGCTCAGGTGAAGCAGTTCTTTGAGTCATACTCATTTGTCTTTTGTTCCTGCTTCTCCCTCTGTTACTGCCTCTCTTTGCCTCTTAGCGTTTGGAGTTATCTCCCATATCTGGATCCACAGAGACAAATTTCAGGTTCTTGGGTTTCATTACTTTCATCCTTAAGATACAATTTGACTTGCTGTCACCCACTGCAGCCATGAAATTAAAAGACACTCTTTGGAATAAAAAGCTATGGCAAACCTAGACAGCTTTTCAAAAGCAGAGACATCACTTTGCTGACAAAAGTCCATATAGTCAAAGCTATGATTTTTCCAGTAGTCTTGTGTGGATGTGAGAGTTGGACGATAAAGAAGGCTGAGAGCCAAAGAATTGGTGCTTTCAAACTGTGGTGCTGAAGAAAATTCTTGAGTCCTTTGGACTGCATGGAAATCAAACCAGTCAGTCCTAAAGGAAATCAACTCAATATTTATTGGAAAGGCTGATGCTGAAGTTGAAGCTCCAATACTTTGGCCACCTGATGTGAAGAGCTGACTAAAAGACCCTGATGATGGGAAAGATTGAGGGCATAAGGAGGAGGAGGTGATAGAGGATAAGATGGTTGGATGGCATCACTGATTCAATGGACATGAGATGGACCAGATTCCAAGAGTCTGGTAGGACTGAAGGACAGGGAAGTCTGGTATGCTGCAATTCATGAGGTTGCCAAGAGTCGGACATGCCTTATTGATTAAACAACAACACCCTCTATTACTTCCTGGTCCTGCCTTCTTGACTGAACTCCCGGTCTCTGAGACCCCAGCCTGCTGTCGACTTGATGAGCTGATATTTTAGTCAGGGTGGGGTTTTGGAGGGAGAAGGTGGGTGGGAATCTTGAGTTGTGAGGGGGTGCTTTGGCAGTAGTTGATTAGCTAGAGATCTTCAGCAAACCTGTCTGTTGGTTGTTTCTGAGAAGTGTGCTGTGCTGTTATATATTTGTTTTTCAGCCTAGAGTGCTGTGACATAGTCCATAGCTCTGGCAGGAACCTTCATGGTGACTGACTGTAAGTGTTGACTTAACCCGTGAACATAGGGCCTCGAAAGATCGTTTACCTCTTAAGCTGCCAGCAAATGTTTATTTAACACTTTAATTAATCTGTTTTCCATCTCTTTCTCTCTTGTTCTGCTTTTTGCCCTCTCCCCCACCCCTTTCTCCCTTTGCCTTCCACCCCCACCTTTCTCTTTCCAATCTAGAACTATTTGAATAGAAGTAAGGAGAAGGCAATGGCACCCCACTCCAGTACTCTTGCCTGGAAAATACCATGGATGGAGGAGCCTGGTAGGCTGCAGTCCATGCTAAGGGTCAGACACAACTGAGCAACTTCCCTTTCACTTTTTACTTTCAAATGTCAGGCTGCCCCTTTAACTTTTCACTTTCATGCATTGAAGAAGGAAATGGCAACCCACTCCAGCATTCTTGCCTGGAGAGTCCCAGGGATGGGGGAACCTGGTGGGCTGCCGTCTATGGGGTTGCACAGAATCGGACACGACTGAAGTGACTTAGCAGCAGCAGTAGCAGAAGGAACATACTGCAATACAGAAGGCACAGATCCATCCAGCAATATGTTTTACCTTTTCCAGTTCATATCACTTGTGCCAAAAACCCATGACTAAGCCATACCTGAAACTATCCCTACTAACAATGCATTCTTATCAACTGCTTTGAGCTAAGGATGGAATAAACTGGCTTCTTGCATTAGAAATTTTCTACTGACCCTGATAGTAAGAAAAAATATAGTAATTAGGGGTCATGAAGTGATCATTTGTATATTAGTCAAAGAAGCCCCCTTTGTTGACCTCCTAACCTAAAAATTTTAGGAGAAAATGATACAAGAGAACCCCAACTTTGTGTCTTAATATCATGTGCTTTTTTTAAAAAATAATTTTATTTATTTCTGGCTATGCTGGATCTTCATTGCTGTATGGACTTTTTTCTGTGAGGTTGATGCTAGTGACTTCATCTTACAGATGGGGAAACTGAAGATTAAAGAGTTTAAAATACCTTGTTCAAATTCAAACAGCTAATGAATGGCAGAGCTGGGACTGAATGTGATTCCCAGGTGGCTTCAGCCTGCAATGGGTTGGAGTGGGGTTTGGGTTCCCAGCCAGAGACTGAGGCTGGGCTGTGGCTGTGAAACCACTGGATCCGAGGCACTAGACCAGTGGTCAGTGAAAGGGCCCTGGCCTTCAGTTTTGCAGAAAAGAATTTCCACCAAGATGGAAAGTAGTAAGGTAAGTGAAGTATTTATTAGGAGGAAAAAAAGTGCAGTACTTGTGGAGAAATACACAGGTAGACTCACAGGGAGAGTCCCTGAGTTGTACCCAAGTGGCAATGTAAATTACTTATATGGGGCATTTCTTCTGGTTTTCCTTTGGCCAGACATTCTGATTTGCCTGGTTCACAATCTGCATTTGGTATATCTCAGGATCCTCTCATGTGTGTGCATGCATCTCTTAGTCAAGATGGATTCTACTGAAAAGCTGTCTGGGTAGAACATCCCTTGTCATAACTCTCCTTTGGGGTCCAAGGAACCTTTCTGTACATGTGTGGTCAGGGAGGTCACCTGACTTTGATAATGAGAAATATGGGGTCTGGGAGTTTCGGAGAATCCTGTCTGTTGTCTGGTTTGCGGTTACAGGAAAGGACTGGAAATGAAAGAGAAAAGTAAAAGCGTTAGATGTTGAGCAGTCAGTGGAATGGAGCAGCCACGAAAGAACTCAGCAAGGGAAGGATGAAACTAGAAAATAAGACAGTCACAAGTGAGTGAAGTTGGAAAGCCTGATGCTTCTTATATTTTGACTTGGGGTCCCATGGTTGATGGAAAGTGGTCTGGTGAGGGAGGCCACAGATTGGGGTGGGTCTTCCCAGTCACGCCTTGACTCACTCCTGGATCTGTTCTTCTGATAATGACCACTTCACACATGAGCTCCAGACTCCAGGACAACTCGCCAGCCTCGGTCAGCACAGGGCTGACCACAGGGCTCACCCCAGCCTGTATAGCATGACCAGGCAAAGTGGAATCAAAGACTGTAAGCCTATGAACAGAGGGGACAGCCTGGGATTTTAGTTAGGCATTAGCAGGTTTGCAGAAAAGCCATCTTTTTCATTCAAGGAGTCCTTTTCACTATTGTGAACAACCTACCCTGGTTGGCAGCTGTCTAGTTTGCATAAGCTTGAGGCTGGCCTCAGATAAAATTGTGCAGGTGATGTTAGCCCCATGGATGCTCATATTTAGGTTTTCTGACTTCCTCTGCAGTTCCTTCCTCAGGAGAAGGATATGCCTCTTCCTACTCCCTCTCCCCTCATCATGTACTTCCTGGCTGAGATGTGAAATGAGTCCACAGATGGCTTGGAGGAGCCCCAGTGGTCTTGAACTTGGCTCTCGAAGCTGGAATGGGAGGATTCCAGCTCTGCTGTGAATGGCTAACAAATCTCAGCTCTGCTTGTAGGGCTCAGAGTTGCGTTGTTCTCTGCTTCTGGGCTTTAGGCAGTGTCTTGAGAACCGTGTAGCTGTCAGAGAGGAAACAGGTGGATACCACGTGGGCTGGAGGAAGCGCAGGGTCACCAACTCCCTCTGAGGCCCCGGAGGCAATTGATCCCTTTGGAAAATGGTGTGTTAAATCTTCAAGATCACTGAAATGTCAGGCTGCAGAGAGAAAAGTTAGACCGGGGATAGCTAGGTTTGTGACGAGGAACCAATTTAGCACCAGTCAGGGTCACTTTTCAGTTCTCAGTGATAAGTTAGATGTTGGAAGAAAAGCATTGTAATTGAACACCGTAATTGACACCAGGCAGATTACACTGCCCTTTCTGTCTTGGTAGTGCTTTTCTAGAGCCATGTTACTGGATAGCTGGAAAAGACCACCTGGTCTCTTGTTTGGTGCTGAAGGGGCTCTCTGTCAATGTTTATTGAATCTCAGTGGATTTTATGGGCAGAGTCCTGAATGGCTCAGCGGTAAAGTATCCACCTACAATGCAGGAGACACAGGAGATGTGGGTTCAATCCCTGGGTCAGAAAGATCCCCTGGAGAAGGATTGTATGGAGGAAGGCAGTCACCTGCCTGAGATTGTGCTGTTTATTAGTACTGGAGGAGTGGGTCCTAAGCAAGGATGCCTTCCCAATGGAGGAATGTTGAATTCTGCATCTGCCTGGAAATCTGAATCTGTCATAAAAATGATTGCCAGAATGAGTTGAGTGGATCAGTCAGTTCAGTTCAGTCGCTCAGCAGTGGACTGCAGCATGTGAGGCTTCCTTGTCCATCACTATCTCCTGGACTTTGCTCAGACTCATGTCCACTGAGTTGGTGATGCCATCCAACCATCTCATCCTCTGTTATTCCCTTCTCCTCCTGCCTTCAGTCTTGCCCACTATCAGGGCCTTTCCCAGTGAGTCAATTCTTCACATCAGGTGGCCAAAGTATTGGAGCTTCAGCTTTAGTATCAGTCCTTCCAATGAATATTAAGGACTGATTTCCTTTAGGATTGAGGGGTTTGATTTCCTTGCTGTCCAAGGGACTTGCAAGAGTCTTCTCCAGCACCACAGTTCACAAGCATTAATTCTTTGGTGCTCATCTTTCTTTATGGTCTAACTCTCACATCCATACATGACTACTGGAAAAACCATAGCTTTGACTAGATGAACATTTGTTGGCAAAGTAATGTCTCTGCTTTTTAATATGCTGTCTAGGTTGGTCATAGCTTTTCTTCCAAGGAGTAAGCATCTGTAAATAAGAATTTCACGCATCACAAGTTATTTTCCTATGGATTTGTTATTTAGAGATAATCTATCTTATTTAAAACATCCTTTACAGTAATAAGCATGTTGATCTCTAAGCCCCTCTACCTTAGCTTCTCTGCCAGGTTTTGGTTTTTGGTGTCTATTACTCTACAAACATTGCATATTCTATGGATCTACATGTTTGTTGGGGAGGCAGGGTAGTTTAATAGAAAGCAAAAAGGATGAGGAACTGAGCAGTCCTGGGCTTCAAATCTTATCTCCACTACTGATTAAATAGATAACTTCTGGCTGGTTACTTAATTTCTCAGAATTTCTGTTTTCCTATCTGTGAAATGAGAGATAGTAAGGACAGTTTCCATGGGTTACTATGAGGATTAAATGGGATAATACATGCTTAGCCTGGCAAGTCCTCGATAAAGGTTTTGTGTGAATGTGTGTTTATGCTTAGTCTGTCTAACTCTTTGCAACCCTATGATCTGTAACCTGCCAAATGGACAAGCCCCTCTGTCCATGGGATTTGTCAGGCAAGAATATTGAAGTGGGTTGCCATTTCCTCCTCCAGGAGATCTTCTCAACCCAGGGATCAAACCTGCATCTCCTGCTTTGGAAGGCGGGTTCTTTACCACTGAGCCACCAAGAAATCCAATAAATGTTATTGATATTTAAATCTTAATTTGAACAATACTCAGCATTAGTTTTCTTTCACTTGTAGGATATTCTGTTTTCAAAGTGAAAGCTCCCTATCCATTCCTCTCCACCACTTTAAAAATAAATAACCAAATAGCCATTGCTTTGTAAAGTTGAATGTTCTTATATTGGCTGACATATATGGAAATACACATCTGTATTTTAAATTAGATCACCTGGTGTTTATAGCCTCTCTGGGGTATACAGAGGACTTTTACATCAGTTTAGTATTTTTTTAAATAAGCTCATTAGTTTTCACAGCATTCTTATGAGACAGGGATTAGACATATTGTTCATGCATTAATGAAAGTACAGAGAGGTTTCGGCACTGGTCCAACATCACAGCAAAAAGCCTGACAGCCAGGAATAGCGTGGCCATGTTCATGCTGGAAACTCAGCACCATTTTGCTCTCAGCTGACTACATGCTCTGTGTTCACGCCTTTTCTTCTCTGCTTGTGTTGTGTATATTATAGGTCCTCTGTGGTACACATGGAGTATGAAGGATCATAGGAAAGCCCTACCAGACATGGACCATTGACCATTCCCACCACCCCTTCCCCATGCCACTTCCAACTAGGTGAAAAGGAAGGGACCTCCTGGAGGAGCACTGCCAAAGGTAAATGATATCTGTGAAACACCCAGCTTTCTTTGCTTCCACTTTCCACGCCCTTTTGCCTTCCATGATGCCTTTTTTTTTTTTTTTAACCCTTCTGGAGTCAAGTTCTTTTCTTCCTTTCACACTTGGTTTCTAGGAAAGGTGTTCTCTAGTCCTTCCTCTTCGTTATAGTACCTTAAATCTCATTCTGAACAAAAGGCCTTAAGTTCTATTGTATAACCAAAGACAATTCAGCATTGATATGATGTGGTACATATTCTGGGGCCAGTGTGTCATCCTCTGTGTTTCTAAAATCAAGTTATAAAGGTGGGGACCTTTCCACTTCTGGGTGAAGAGTGCTGATTGAAATCAGGGTGTCAGATTTAGGCTCCAGTTGCCTTCCTCAGCTGGACATAAGCTCCCACTGTGACAGAAGAGGTCTGGTCTTCTTAGGCAGCCTTGACATTAACTCTTGAATGACCACATGGCCACCTGCTCCCATGTTTGGTCTCCCTGATCATGCTGGCCATCTCAGACCCTGGGGTTGGCTCATGAACTCTTCCTCCTCAATGTTTTCTGCAAAGATTTCCTGTCTTTTGTTGCCATGCCTGCTAACTGAGGGCCTGGGAACAATCCTAAATCTCTTTTGGCAGCTTTCACTGTGTTTTGGTTTCCTTCTTCTAGATTCTTGGCAGCCTAGCCTTGCACCAGCTCTGATTTGGGGTTTAAACACTTCCCTTGGTGTTGACTGTTTAGATTTTTTTAATTAAAAATTTTTTAATTTATTTATTGAATAATTTTTGGCTGTACTGGGTCTTCGTTCCTGTACAGGGGCTTTCTTTAGTTGCAGCCAGTGAGGGCTACTTTTCATTATGGTGCACTGGCTTCTCATGGCAGTGGATCACAGGCTCTAGGGTACATGAGCTCAGTTTGGGTGACATCCTGAGAAGCAGAGAGAGCTAGGGAGGGGGACTCAAGCAAAAGGAGCAAGAGTGAAGCAGTGCAGCATGTGTTGTACAGGAAAGCATGGCTTGGTGTTGGACAGAATTAGGTTCAAAGTGTTAGTGTGTTCTGGTACTTATGGAATGTCTATGTGGGCTTTATGTATGTTTTAATTACAGTGATTTTATTGCAGAATTTTAGGGCTTCCCTGGTGGTATAGTAGTAAAGACTCTGTCTGCCAGTGCAGGAGACAAGGGAAACATGAGTTTGATTCCTGGGTTGGGAAGATCCCCTGGAGCAGGAAATGGCAACCCACTCCAGTATTCTGGCCTGGAAAATTCCATGGACAGAGGAGTCTGGAGGGTTATAGTCCATGGGGTTGTGAAGAGTCGGACATGACTGAGAACTCACATACATACACACACACACATGTTGTAGAGTTTGGGTGAAACAAGACAGGTACATACACACACACACACATACACACAAAGAATCCACAGGATGGGACTTCCCTAGTGGTCCAGTGGTTAGTACTCTGCCCTTCCAGTGCAAGGGGTACAAGTTTGATCCCTAGTGTGGGATATAAGATCTCACATGCTGCACAGCCAAAAATAAATTAAAATTAACAACAATAACAAAAATCCACAGGAAACTCTTCCCTCAAACTACATGCAAAATTGACAGTGCGGTTGTGTATGCATGTATACGTGTGTACATATTAACTTCGAAAGCCCTCTTTTTAATCATAAATATAGCAAAGTCTCCATAGAAGTGTTTTTTTTTTTTTTTTAATATAAAAGAGGCAGCTTCTGAAAAATGTATGACTAGTGCTCTGAGAGTGAGAAATTGTCAGAAAGTTTCTTGGGCAGATCCCTTAAATTCTCTGAACCTTGCTTGCTTATCTGTAACATGGGGATGACGTGACTTACTTATCAGTGTTGTTGGTACTATTAATAAACGAAAGTGAAAGTGAGAGCTGCTCAGTCATGTCCGACTCTTTGTGACCCTGAGGACTGTAGCTTGCCTGGCTTCTCTGTCCATGGAATTCTCTAGGCAAGAATACTGGAGTAGGTTGCCATTTGCTTCTCCATGGGATCTTCCTGACCCAGGGCTCAAACCTGGATCTCCTGCAATGCAGGCAGACTTTTCAGCATCTGAGCCACTAGGAAACAGTACTTATGAGAGCAGCCAGTACAGCTCCTGCTGTAGGTTCTCAAAAGTGTGCATTTTTCTGTCATTCCATGCCTTTTATGTCATCATGCTGCCTGAAATGTGGGTTTACTTAGGTAGGTTGGAGAAAGTAAGAGAGAAAAGCTCCCATTTCTGCTTCAACCTCTTCCCTGGTCAACTGTACAAAGCTGAGCTCTGAGGATGCTTCCTCTACTGATATGTGCCTGTCCCCCCTGGGCTCAGGCTTGAGTGTCTCAAGTGCTAGAACTTGCACACCAGGCTAATGATGAGTTTTCTTGCCCCTGATAAAACAGCCTGGGGATGTAAAGTGATATCAGCCCCTTCCCCTCCAAGTGCCCTGTGTCTCTCCTCTTTTTCCCTTGTGATGATGAATTCTAGTCATTGGTGGCCTTGTGCATTTAACATGAAACGTTATTGTTATGGAAACTCTTGATTTATACTGAGTACAAAGAGACCTGATGTTGGGTGTAGTTTGAGCTCTTAAGTAGTACTCATTGACTCTTGTTAATCAGATATGCTTGTGTGCTTATGAGGCTATATCTTGTTCCAGCTCAAGAACCATGGTTCCTGACCAAAGATCTTTGTTTTAGGATTTTCATCTTAGGACTTGAACCTCTGCTAACAAGATGCAATCATTGTCCTTGGTCTTTGATTCCTATTTTCCCCCTTATGAGGTGCCATCATTTTTCTTTAGTAACTCAAAATGCTACTGATCATTGTCCAGGTACCAATCCTGTGATCCTTTATATTGGATGGCCAGGATTCTTCAATTCTGTCTTTAGCTGAGTCCCTGGATCTAGGCCTTTTATAGATCAAAATCTATCTAATCACTTGCCAGAAATGCCTGGGGCTGGAAGTATCTCTAGACTCCAAATTCTAATTCTGACTCAGCAGAGACTTTGATATAGAAGGTTGGCTAGAGAACTGCGAAGCTGGAGAAGACTCAAGAGTCTCTTGCACAGCAAGGAGATCAAGCCAGCCAATCCTAAAGAAAATCAACTCTGAATATTCATTGGAAGGACTGATGTTGAAGGGGAAGCTCGATACTTTGGCCATGTGATGTAAAGAGTCTACTCATTAGAAAAGACCCTGATGCTGGGAAGGATTGAGGGCAAGAGAAGGAGGGAGTGACAGAGCTTGAGATAGTTGGATGGCATCACTGACGCCATGGACATGAGTTTGAGCAAACTCTGGGAGACAGCGAAGGACAGGGAAACCTGATATGTTGCAGTCCATGGGATTGCAAACAGACACAACTGAGTGGGCAAGGAGAAGGGGCTGGGCTGATGGAGAGCTAAGGCGGAAGTGAAGCCTGTTGCTGCTGCTGTTAAGTCTTTTCAGTCATGTCCGACTCTGTGCGACCCTGTAGACGGCAGCTCACCAGGTTCCCTCATCCCTGGGATTCTCCAGGCAAGAACACTGGAATGGGTTACATTTCCTTCTCCAGTGCATGCAAGTGAAAAGTGAAAGTAAAGTCACTCAGTCGTGTCCGACTCTTAGAGACCCCATGGACTGCAGTCTACCAGGCTCCTCCGTCCATGGGATTTTCCAGGCAACAGTACTGGAGTGGGGTGCCATTGCTTTCTCGGAAGTGAAGCCTAGACCTGCTGAAAATTCCAGGTGCTTCTGATACAGACGGTTAGTTCATGGATCATTTATTCTGAGAAACACTGATAACATTGAAGACATCGGATTTTCATATAAAGGGGAATGTTGTCGTGTTGGCTAACAGAGCTTTAACCCACAGGTAAGAAGGACTTGTTTTAAATCAGAGGGTCTTTGGGGGACTGAAAACAGTTTAATTTCCTAAGTAAGCTAAACTTTCTTCCCGTACGTTTGTCTATCGTAAGCATATTTCTTCAGAGGAGACTCAGAGGTGAATTTTAGGCCATGCTTTGTAAAATAACTTTAAAATTTGAATTTGTTCAGGGCTGTGTTTATGAACTATGCCTGAGCTTACAAAATATAAAGGGTATTCTCATTAGGTACCATTGTCCACTTTCCCCACCCCCTCCAATCCTTGCCCTTAATCTGCCCCATTCTCCTGCCAGCTCCCAGTAAACGTTAGTAATATCTTTCCAATAAATGCTTCATGGGTGATCTTTCTCTAAGCCATAATTTTAGCAGAAGAGATGAAAGGAGACTGAAAAATTAAAATCAAGATAAGCAGTTTCTCTCTTGGAATGTTATTAAGAGGATATGGCCATTTAAAAGTACTTTCCCTTCTTCTTCTCTGAGTTTGACATCTGAAGTCATGGAAGATACTATCACACTTTGCTTATTAACATTAACAGAGTCACCTGTTTCTAAAGGTCCAGAACATTAACCTTAAATGAAAAGAAATGGAACAAAAGGGAAGATAAAGGGAGACTGGGTTTTGGCAGCAATTGATGCAGGCTCTCAGCCAGGCCCCTTCAGCTACTCTGTTAAATGGCTCCATGAATTTATTTTACAGGGAGATCATTTCCACTATCTGAGTATACTGAGTCTGCTGTTGTTCAGACAAGATTCAGAAGTTCAGTTAAGTTATATAATGTGTTGATCTTCCAGGAGAACAAGGGAGGGACGTAGCAAGTTAGCAAAGAGAATAATAGTAAAGATGGTCAGGAGTGGCTGTTGGAGCCCAACAGGACTTGTGGAGAAGGGTCAGAGGATTCAAGAGAAGTTGGACTGAGGATTAGAAACACTGAAGGGCACTGAGCCTGAGGCCAAGGGTGTGTGCTGGCAGAGCCCGTTCTTGCAGGAAAGGCAAGGTGAAGCAGATCAGGGGAAGGCGGGTCTTACAGCAGTTGGCAGAAGGCTTAAGGCAAGGCACTGTCACTAATTTCATTTCTTTGCACTGAGTCCTGGGTTTATCAAATACTACTTCACTAGTGGCTCAGATGGTAAAGAATCTGCCTGCAGTACGGGAGACCAAGGTATGATCCCTGGGTTGGGAAGATCCCATGGAGAAGGAAATGGTGATCCATTCCAGTAGTTTTTCCTGGGAAATCCCATAGACAGAGGAGCCTGGTGGGTTATAGTCCATGGGGTTTCAAAGTGTTGGACACAACTGAATGACTAACACTCACTCACTACTGGGCTTATCATCTTATTTCTTGTTGTTACAGTTTGAATGTTCCTGAAGGATGGTTGGTGTGGGGGAGAAGATAGGATGGTGATAAACTTACAGCCAAGATTTTATAAGATATGCGGATTCCTAGTGTCCTTCCTTGACTTCATAACCCGCTTGTCAAACCATGTGTCCTGATGTGAGGGACAGAAGACCCTCATGCTTTACTTCTCTGATAGAAACCCAGAGGGGCTTTGGGTTTCTGTAAAACCACTTCCAGGTCTGCTTCATGCCCTCTGGAGTCTAATGAGACAAGTGGTTTTAGTTCACTAGAAGGTTAGAATAGCTTGTTCTTCTGTGGAATAACGAAGACTTGAAAAATGGATTTGATAGAAAATGCAACAGGTATTTTTGCTCTGATTTCCGAGCACAGATGGGTTTTGTTTGCTGATAGTTCAGCTGGTAAAGAATCTACCTTCCATGCAGGAGACCCTGATTCTATTCCTGGGTTGGGAAGATACCCTGCAGAAGGGAAAGGCTACCCACTCCAGTATTCTGGCTTCCAATATTCTTGGGCTTTCCTTGTGGCTCAGCTGGTAAAGAATCTGCCTGCAATGCAGGAGACCTGGATTCGATCCCTGGGTTGAGAAGATCCCCTAAAGAAGAGAAGGGCTACCCATTCCAGTATTCTGGCCTGGAGAAGTCCATGGGGTCCCAAAGAGAAGGATATGACTGAGTGACTTTCACTTTCACTTTCTGAGCATACAGCTCCCCTACAGCAAGCTGCAAATGGTTCACCTCTGGTCATTGAATCAGAGGGTCAGGAGGATATGAAGATCAAGTGTGAATCCATTTTCCCATTTGGGAAAACAGTTCAAAGTATGTGCCATCTTGATGGCTTCATCACTGGATGAAAAGGACAGCAAATTTGTACCCCAGTAGGAAGTGTTTTTCATTCATTTAAAATATAAGGAAAACAACAACAACAACAAAAATCTACTAACTGTCATCATTTTGTAGAGGTGAAAGGTGTTGTAGGTCCTGGACTGTGATGAATACAGAGCCTGGCACTTAGTAGGATAGAGCTGGATGGTGATGTATGAATTGCCTTGACTTTGAATTGCATGATTCAGCAGTTTTCTTGGAAAAGACCTATCTCTTAAATTAAAATTATTAGATGTATTTATGGAGAGCTAGTAATCACATGTGACAAGGGAGTTTCTATTTAAAAGAGGGCTTCTGTATAAATATCTATGGTGAGATATCTATGGTGAGAACGTGGTATCAACATATTAGACTCTTTAAATTTCACAGTAATAGGTGATTGTATAAGCCTACTTTTTAATTCTTGCTCCTTAAACATTTATTCTTATCCTACAACAAAGATATGTGTGCTCAGTCACTCAGTTGTGTGTGACTCTTTATAAGCCCCCTGGACTGTAATCAGCCAGGCTCCTCTGTATGTGGAATTTTCCAGGCAAGAATACCAGAGTGAGTTGCCATTTCCTTCTCTAGGGGATCTTCCCAGACCCAGGGATCGAATACGTGTCTCTTGTGTCTCCTTCATGGCAGGCACATTCTTTACCACTGTGCCCATTGAAAAAATACTGAAAATATAGAAAAACCTCCAAAAAACAAAATCAAAATGGCAGTACTCTAAGAAACAAAAACAATCACAGTTAATATCTTATTATGTAAACTTCTAGTCTGATATATACTTGTTTATGGGTACATACACACATCTGTACATATTTTTATAAAAATAAGATCATATTGTACATGAATTTTTCTAAGTTTTTTTCATCTTATATATTTTGAGTCTTTTCCTATGTCTATAAATATGCTTTGTATCCTTTTTAATGACACTATTGTTTCATCACAATTTCTTTTATCAGCTTATTATTGTATACATAAGTTATCTTTGTTATTTGGTAACAGAAAAGATTTGTGATAAATATCTACATAGTAAAATGTTATATGTAGATATTTTCTTATAGTACATTTCCATATGTGGAATTTCCAGTTTGAAGCTTTTATAAAACTTTAAGATCCTGGACAGTGATAGAATAGTCACCAAAAGTCATTCTATCTTGCATTATTATCAGTGGTGTTTGAGAGTTTTGCTTTCTTTGAACATTGATAAACATTGGGAATTATTATTTACAAAATCTTTGTAGTTTAGATAGGTGCCAACATATGTATCTTGAACCTGTTTCACCTGAAATGGCCAATTATATTTGTTCTTTTGAAATCTGCATTCATTTCCTTTACCACTTTTCCTCCCAGAGTGTTTATGCTTACAGATGCTAAGAACAATTTGTGTCTCACATTTGTCTGGCTGTTGCCCCAGAGCAAAACCTCCTAGAAAAAGAATGATCACCTTTTAATTAATTTAACTCTGCCATGTTCTTACTCAGTTAAAGTCAAGAAACCTTTATTGAGTAGCTATAATGTGCCAAGCACTCTGCTTGACAATAAGCACATAATTTTGAAAAATAACACTGACCTGGTTCTCAAACAATGTATAATCTAGTAAGGGAAGAAAAACAAGTCTATAGGCAATTTAAATTTTTCAGTAGAGAAATAGGGCTTCCCTGTTGGTGGCACAGCAGTAAAGAATCTGCCTTCCAGTGCTGGAGATGCAGGTTCAGTCCCTGGGTTGGGAAGATCCCCTAGAGAAGAAAATAGCAACCCACTGCAGTATTCTGGCCTGGAGAATTCCATGGACAGAGGAGCCTGGCAGGTTACAGTTCATGGGGTCACAAAGAGTCGGACACAACCGAGTAACTCAACAACAACAACAATAGAGAAATAAGCACTAGAAGCTTTGGAAGCAGTAGAAAATCATAGAAGGCTTTTTGGAGGAAGAGACAGTTTCACTGAGTCATAATAGCTGAATAGCAACTAGCCAGGCACAGAAATGTATGTATTTCTGCTAAAAAGTATTGTATATTGTTTATTTCTTGCTTGCTCAGTTGCTTCAGTTGTGTCTAACTCTTTGAGACCTTATGGAGAGTAGCCCACCAGGCTCTTCTGTCCATGGGATTCTCCAGGCAAAAATACTGGAGTAGGGTGCCATACCTCCCTTCAAGGGATCTTCCTAACCCAGGGATCAAACCCATTTATCCTGCATTGTGTGCAGATTCTTACCCACCAAGTCACCTGGGAAAGCCCAGAAATATGTGTGTATGTATGTGTGTGTGAGAGAGAGAAAGAATAATACTAACAAAGTATTATTATATTGTTCATACCATACTGGATGGACATAAATTTGAGCAAACTCCGGGAGTTGGTGATGGACAGGGAGCCTGGTATGCTGCAGTCCATGGGGTTGCCAAGAGACGGACATGGCTGAGCAACTGAACTGACCTGACTGATCATAGTATTAACAAAGGCAAGGAGATCAAGGTAAATGTATGGAATTTCATATACAATATACTTGCTTGGAGCTCACAGTGAGAGAAGAAGCAAAGGAGTTGAATTAGTTAACAAGAGATGAGGTTGAAAAGCAAGACATGTCCAGGTTATACAGCATCTTACTCTGCAAAACAGCATGCAACTTTTTCTGATATTTTAGAGTTACCATTGACAGTTTCCAAGCCATGGAGTCATGGAGTCAGGTTTACTCTCTGGAGAGAGTCTTCTGGCTCTAAAATAGGAAGTGGATTTGGGGGTAAAGCAGGGCATTACTGGGGTCTCCAAGATAATTTACGAGGCTTAAACTAAGACAGTAGCAATGTGAATATGGATAAGTGGACCAATTAGAGAGATAATTGGGGAGAAAATCAGTGGTTAATATTTGCTGAGAAGGATGAGGAGAGAGGAGTCAAAGATGGTGTCTATATTTTGGGTGACTGGAGATGCCGTTCAATGAGTTTGAGGACACAGAAGCGACACAAGTCTCTTTGAGGATGAAGGCATTCGGAGAATGCAATTTTGGATCTGTTATCTTGTTGGTGGCTATCATACATCCAAGTAGAAGTTATCTTTGGATATATGGATTTTACACTCAATAAAGTTTTCAAGGGAAATACAGAGTTTTGGAGTTATCAACACATAAACAGGAACTGAATATGAGAGTAGACGAAAGTTTCCAAAAAAAAGCACGTAGAAAGAGAAGACAAGTGGGGTCAGGACAGAAAGCTGAGGAATTCCAATATTTAAGGAATGAAAAGAAGAGATGGGGCACTCAGAGAAAGAAAAAATGTCATGGAAGATAGTTAAGGAGGATGGAACATTTGTCAATGCCAAATGATGTTGATTAATCACATTAAACTTTTGGACTTCGCAGCAAGAGGTGTTTTGACCTAGTTTAGAGTCATTTCAATGAGAGTAGTAGATACCAGATTCCAAAGAGTTTAAGAGTAATTGGGAGAATTCCCTTTTCTCCACACCCTCTCCAGCATTTATTGTTTGTAGATTTTTTGATGATGGCCATTCTGACCTTGTGAGGTGATACTGCATTGTAGTCTTCATCTGTATTTCTCTAATAATTAGTGATGTTGAGCTTTTTTTCATGTGTCTTGGCCACCTGTATATCTTTTTTGGAGTAATGTCTATTTATGTCTATTTAGTAATGTCTGTTTGTGTTTTGGTTTGGATGTGTGGATAGAGCTGGAGAGAGGTGGGAGGTGGGTGGGATGAATTGGGAAATTGGTACTGACATATACACACTACTGTGTATAAAATAGAAGGCTAGTGGGAAGCTGCTGTATAGCAAAGGGAGCTCAGCTTGTTGCTCTGTGGTGACCTCGAGGAATGAGATTGGGCTGGGATGGAAGGGCGTTCCAAGAGGGAGAGGGGATACATGTATACATATGGCTGATTCATTTAGTCATACAGCAGAAGCTAACACAACATTATAAAGCAACTATACCCCAATTTTACAAAAGAGTAAATGGGAGATGAAAAAATGAAGAAAATAAATGAAGATATCTCTTTTTAAAAGATTGATTGTAAAGGGATGAGAGAGCTGACAGATGAGATGGCTCTCAGAGGAAGCAGAGAGGGAGAGGCTGCTGTTGCAGAAGAGAGGGGCATTTGGAATGAGGGGATAATGGTTGGGATCTAGAAAAAAAAAAGAAAAGGGAAGTCGCTCAGTTGTGTCCAACTCTTTGCAACCCTATGGACACCAGACTCCTCCGTCCAGGGGATTTTCTAGGCAAGAGTACTGGAGTGGGTTGCCGTTTCCTTCTCCAGGGGACTTCCCGACCCAGGGATCGAACCCAGATATCCCACATTGTAGACAGATGCCTTCTGTCTGAGCCACCACTATGATCTTAGCCAAAAGGCCAAGAAGCGATCCTAGGGAGAATTCCTTTTTCTGAGACAGGAAGAGAGATTCTGCACATTTTGTGATAGGAAAAGTAAATAAAGATAGGTGTAGAAGGGTCAAGAGAAGAATGGGGAGAGGTTGGATGGCAGCCAACTTCCTGACAGAGGACAAGATGGCATCACCGACTGAATGGACATGAGTTTGAGCAGACTCTGGGAGATAGTGAAGGACAGGGAAGCCTGGTGTGCTGCCATTCATGGGATCGAAAAGAGTCGGACATGACTGAGTGACTGAACAATAACAACAATGGAAGAGTCTGGTGGTGGGAAACTGAGGGGTTTTCCACGTGGTGGTTTCTATTTTGCCTGTGCCGTAGGAGGTACTAGGTGTTAGAAAGATTGTGGCTGGGTGGGAGGTTTGAATAGATTGGATGTTTTAATCCTTGTTATGGAGAATAGAAAGGGATGCTGAACAGGGATGGATAAGAAGATGCCCAGGCAGTGCTGAGTGTCCTGTTGAGCTTGAAACTGACAATTTTAAGTGACATTGTATCAGTGTATGGCTTTATAATTTTTTTCTCTTTTGCTGAGAAGGCAGACTTCAAGGTTAGGATTTTTTCCAGTTGAGTGTGACAGAAGATTGATGAGGCAAGCTATTTGAGGGCAATGCAATTGCATGGTTGAAGTGAAATTAACCATGGGTTTAAGGCTGGGAAGAAAGAGGACCTTGATAGGAGGAGGGTTGAAAGAACAGGAGAATGTAGATGGATCAAGGTCCTGGAGTTTGGGATAAAGTTAGAGAACTGATAGAGTACAAATAAATGAGTGGGGAGCTGTAAGGGAACTGTTGCAGTCAGAAAGGGAGATTTTGGAGTTAAGTTTTCAAAATTGTATCATTTTCAAAAAAGGGTAGTATTCAACATGTTTTTAATCGGAGAATAAATGCTTTACAATACTGTGTTAATTTATGCCATACAACAAAGTGAATTAGCTATATGTGTACATACATCCTGTCTCTCTTGAGCCTCCCTCCCACCCTACCCTATATCCCTCTCCTCTAGATCATTGCAGCAGACAGCTGAGCTCCCTGTTCCATACAGCAGCTTCCCACTAGCTATTTTACACATGGCAGTGTATATATGGGGCTTCCCTGGTGGCTCAGAGGATAAAGCATCTGCCTGCAATGCAAGACACCCAGGTTCGATCCCTGGGTTGGGAAGATCCTAGAAAGAGGACCTTGATAGGAGGAGGGTTGAAAGAACAGGAGAATGTAGATGGATCAAGGTCCTGGAGTTTGGGATAAAGTTAGAGAACTGATAGAGTACAAATAAATGAGTGGGGAGCTGTAAGGGAACTGTTGCAGTCAGAAAGGGAGATTTTGGAGTTAAGTTTTCAAAATTGTATCATTTTCAAAAAAGGGTAGTATTCAACATGTTTTTAATCGGAGAATAAATGCTTTACAATACTGTGTTAATTTATGCCATACAACAAAGTGAATTAGCTATATGTGTACATACATCCTGTCTCTCTTGAGCCTCCCTCCCACCCTACCCTATATCCCTCTCCTCTAGATCATTGCAGCAGACAGCTGAGCTCCCTGTTCCATACAGCAGCTTCCCACTAGCTATTTTACACATGGCAGTGTATATATGGGGCTTCCCTGGTGGCTCAGAGGATAAAGCATCTGCCTGCAATGCAAGACACCCAGGTTCGATCCCTGGGTTGGGAAGATCCCCTGGAGAAGGAAATGGCAATCTGCTCCAGTATTCTTGCCTGGAGAATCCCATGGACATAAGAGCCTGGTGGGCTACAGTCCACAGGGCTGCAAAGAATCGGACACAACTGAATGGTCAATGGTATTCTCTCAATTTGTTCCACACTCTCCTTCCTGCACTGTGTCCACAAACCCGTTCTCTTTGTCTGCATCTCTATTTCTGCCCGTAAGTAGGTTCATCTGTACCATTTTTCTAGATTCAGTATATATATATATATATATATATATATACACACACATACATACACACACACACACACACACACATACATTAATATACATTTGTTTTTCTCTTTCTGACTTACTTTACTCTGTATGACAGATTCTAGGTTCATCCACATCACTACAAATGAACTAATTTTGTTCCTTCTTACGGCTGAGTAATATTCCATTGTGCACATGTACCACATCTTCTTTACCATTCATCTGCTGATGGACATTTAGGTTAGGTTAGTGTTCTTATATGGAGATGGCAATGGCACCCCACTCCAGACTCTTGCCTGGGAAATCCCATGGGCGGAGGAGCCTGGTAGGCTGCAGTCCATGGGGTCGCGAAGAGTCAGACATGACTGAGTGACTTCCCTTTCACTTTCATGCACTAGAGAAGGAAATGGCAACCCACTCCAGTGTTCTTAACTGGAGAATCCCAGGGACAGGGGAGCCTGGTAGGCTACTGTCTATGGGGTAGCACAGAGTTGGACACTACTGAAGCAACTTAGCAGCAGCTGCAACATCAGTGTTCTTACATGGACAATGACCAATCAGAGTAAACCATACAGTCATACTGGTGTGTACTTTTGGATTCCAGAGTGTGGGAATGGGATGGAGTTGAGGAAGGATGATGAAGAGTGTGAGCTCTGGATGAAGAATTCCCATGAATATTGAATTTTTCCAGACTGACGAAGTCACATGAGGATGGAAAGGAAAATCATGACTCTGTTACCAATATTATTGAAAAATGAAGGCAGCAATTCTTGTTAGTATTATGCCGAGGTAATTTTGGGCTGGATAACCATGATAAAGAGAGGAGGAAAGTGATAAGAGTCAGGCGGGGCTGCTGTAGAAGAATACCATACACTTAGGAACAACAGAGAAGAAAACACGAGAAGACTCTTGAGAGTCCCTTGGACAGCGAGGAGATCAAACATGCCAATCTTAAAGGAAATTAACCCTGAATATTCACTGGAGGGACTGATGCTGAAGCTAAAACTCCAATTAACTTTGGCCACCTGATGCAAAGAGCCAACTCTTTGAAAAATACCCTGATGGTGGGAAAGACTGAAGGCAAGAGGAGAAGGGGATGACAGAGGATGAGATGGTTAGATGGCATCGCTGACTCAATGGACATGAGTTTGAGCAAACTCCGGGAGATGATGAAGGGCAGGGAAGCCTGGCAAGCTGCAGTCCATATGTTCACAGAGTCAGACACAACTTAGCAATTGAACAATGAACACAAATAACAGAAATTTACATCTCATAGTTTTGGAAGCTGGAAATCCAAGATCAAGGCATTGGAAGATAAGCTACCTGGTGAAAGTTGCTTCACAGTTCATAGATAAGCATCTTCTCAGTGTGTTCTCACTTGTTGGAGGGGGAAAGAAACTCTTTGAGGTCTCTTTACGGGCACTACACTAATTCCATTCAGGAAGGCTCCTCCCTCACGACCTAAGTGTCTCTCAAAACACCTCCTCCTACTGTTACCTTAGGGGTTAGGATTTCAGTGCATGAATTTTTTTTTTTTTGCAAGGGTGAGTGGGTGACATAAATGTTTAGACCATGACCAATCATCTGTTGGTCAGAAGTTTTAGAGGACAGTGACAGAGTTATTTCTTGAAGCAGTGTTGGAAGAAAGGCATATGGACCTCAGTCTCCCACCTTGGGGATTTGGAAGAATAAGCAACCATTTGGGAAGAACGCAGGGAACAGTGCTCTTTGAGGAACCAGGTTTCAGTACAATGAGAAACAAGAAAGTGTAAAAGTGTTAGTTGCTCAGTCATGTCTGACTCTTTGTGACCCCATGGGCCTTAGCCCACCAGGTTCCTCTGTCCATGGCATTCTCCAGGCAAGAATACTGATATAGGTAGCCATTTCCTGCTCCAGGGGATCTTTCCAACCCAGGGATCAAATCCAAATCTTTCATATTGCAGGCAGATTCTTTACTGTCTGAGTCACCGGGGAACCCCCAAGAAATTGGAGGGGATAAAAGAGAGGGTGAATATAAGTAGACTTTGTTTACCCTGGAACAAGCAGAGTTTGGAAGGAGGAGAGCCATGGAAGTGGGCTGAGCAAAGAAAGATATACAACAATATGACGCTATGAAGACAGAAGGATGCTAGATGTCAGAGAGGCTTAGATCTTGAGTACCATCTTTGGATGGCCAGGATATGAGGCTTGAGGTAATTAGCAAGCTGCAAGATTTCCACATAATTAGTCCTGGCTGTCTCCTGATAGATGGAGACTGGGGAGGATAGGAGCTCAGGTCACTGTGGAAAGAGTGAGCCCTGGCCTAGAACGACTGTGCTTCCAAGATGTCCCAAGACAGGTGAACAGGCTGTCACTGGAACTGGTTCCAAGATTTTGACCAAATGTTGGAAACACTGACAGTCTCTTGTGGGACTTATACTGTATCTGGTTTTCCTACAGCACAGTACACCTGCAGTGTGACATAATTGTGCTAGAGTTGAGAATAGCATTCTATCTTCAACTGGAAGCCACAAATCCCTGAGTGCAGAAGGGGGAGCAGAGATGCATTTAATTGGCAAGGAAGGATCTGAATTAGTGAGAACTCAGCTTAGCCTGCTGTATGCTGCCTCCAGGTACAGTATCAAATAGCATATAGGTCCTCAGATGGTACTTATTCAAAAATTTGGCTTCAATTAACTATTTGCAAAATGGAGTGGTGTGCATTGCTCTGCAGATTTTATAGTAGAGTGGTGGGGTGGGCTTGGTCAACATTACACTCTAGTCCTCAAGTTCTTCCTTGGGGCAAAAAATCAAAGGACCAGGGGAGATACAGTCTATGGCAGAGCTTGAGGATAGAGAAGAATTAGTGAACCAAGTTTAGTTCAGTTCAGTTGCTCAGTCGTGTCTGATTCTTTGCAGCCCCATGAACTGCAGCACGCCAGGCTTCCTTGTCCATCACCAACTCCCAGAGCTTACTCAAACTCATGTCCATTGAATCAGTGATGCTATCTAACCATCTCATCCTCTGTTGTCCCCTTCTTCTCCTGCCTTCAATCTTTCCCAGCATCAGGGTCTTTTCCAAGGAGTCAGTTCTTCACATCAGGTGGCCAAAGTATTGGAGATTCAGCTTTAGCATCAGTCCTTCCAATGACTATTCAGGACTGATCTCCTTTAGCATGGACTGGTTGGATCTCCTTGCAGTCCAAAGGACTCTCAAGAGTCTTCTCCAATACCACAGTCCAAAAGTATCAATTCTTCCGTGCTCAGCTTTCTTTATAGTCCAACTCTCACATCCATACATGGGAAAACCATAGCTTTGACTAGTCGGATCTTTGCTGGCAAAGTAATGTCTCTGCTTTTTAATATGCTGTCTAGGTTGGTCATAGCTTTTCTTCCAAGGAGCAAGTGTCTTTTAATTTCATAGCTGCAGTCACCATCTGCAGTGATTTTGGAGCCCAACAAAATAAATTCTGTCACTGTTTCCCCATCTATTTGCCATGAAGTGATGGGACCAAATGCCATAATCTTAGTTTTCTGAATGTTGAGTTTTAAGCCACCTGTTTCACTCTCCTTTTTCATTTTCATCAGGAGGGTCTTTAGTTCTTCCTTGCTTTCTGCCATAAGGGTGGTGTCATCTGCATATCTGAGGTTAGTGATATTCCTCCTGGCAATCTTGATTCCAGCTTGTGCTTCATCCAGCATGGCATTTCACATGATGTACTATGCGTAGAAGTTAAATAAGCAGGGTGACAATATACATACAACCTTGAATTACTCCTTTCCCAATTTGGAGCCAGTCTGTTGTTCCATGTCCAGTTCTAACTGTTGCTTCTTGACCTGCATGCAGATTTCTCAAGAGACAGGTCAGGTGGTCTGGTATTCCCATCTCTTTCAGAATTTTCCACAGTTTGTTGTGATCCACACAGTCAAAGGCTTTGGTGTAGTCAGTAAAGCAGAAGTAGATGTTTTTCTGGAACTCTCTTGCTTTTTCAAGAGATGCTCTTTCAACATCCAACAGATGTTGGCAATTTGATCTCTGGTTCCTCTGCCTTTTCTAAAGCCAGCAAAGGATATCATAAAAATAAGTACATGACAAAATAAGGATACAAGAAAACATAAAGTAGCTTCACTTGCAGATGGTGTTATTCCTTCTGTGTTACAGCTCTCCAGTATGATGACTTGCATAGACTTAGTGAATATCTAAACATGCTTGCTGATGAATCTTTTGTTGCTCATGTTACTAGGAGAAAGTAACAGCAAATGTATACTTATATCAAGATCAGTGCTGTAAAGAAATATAGCTATGTGCTGTTGTTTCAAGCTGGCAGATTTAAGAATACCCAACTGGCACCTGGAATTAGTTTTTCACCATGGCAACACACTCTCCACTCCCAGCATACTCTGCTATTGCTGCTAAGGTCCCCCACATCCTAGTAGAGAAAGAGTCATGGATTAGTTGATGGTGTCAAAAGACTTCCTTCCTTCCTTCCTTTCTCACTCACAAATGCTTCATGCATGCCAGCTTTGTGTTAAGCACCGGGAATACAAAGATGACGAAATCTTCTCTCCTTGTAAGCATGCTTGAGTGCGATTTGTTTCAAGTTTGGGTATGCTGGGAATGTTTCCCAGATGATAAGGGCTTTAGAGAATGAAAGAGAGTTGGAGAGAAGAATATTCATTAGCAAAAATAATAGGTGTGAAGGTAATCTGTGAAAGTAATGAGGCAGAAAAGGTCATGGTGTCTTTGGGGCAAGAATGAGAAATAAGCATAAATAAAATCTAAGATGCATACTGGCAAAAAGGGCCCAGATTATAAGGAAATTAAATTTGAAGTCAAGATGCTTGATTTTTGTCCTTGAAGCAGTAGGGAGCTACTAGAGCCAGGAAGTGAAATGATTGTACTTGCTCTTTAGCAAGGTCCTTATAGTGGCTGTTACTGTGGAGGTCTCTAGGATTGAGGAGCTGGTTTGGTTTGATCAGAGCAGTTGGGATCTTGCCACTCGAATTATGCTCTGTGGAGTATCAGCCTCCCTGTCAGCATCACCTGGGAGCATGCTAGAGATGCAGGTTCTTGGGCCTCACCCAGAGGTACTGAGTCTTTTTAACAAGATTCCAAGGTAATATGTGTGTACAGTAAATTGGATGCTACATTGATAGACAATGGTATTCATGTATGACCCCTGGGAGAGATGACCCGAACTTTTTCCTTCCTTTATACCACAGATTCACAAACCATTCCATGATTTTTTAATCTCCATTTTTAAAAAGACTGATAGAAATTTTAAGAGTATATTTCAAAGAACAAAATAATGCCATTTTCAGCAAGATGGGTGCAAGTAGAGATTATCATACTAAATGAAATGAGTCAGAAAGAGAAAGAAAAATGCCATATGAGATCACTTACAGGTAATAAGGAAATCTAAAATGTGATGCAAATGAACCAATCTACAAAACAGACTCACAGACATAGATATCAGACTTGTGGTTGCCGAGGGAGAGCTGGGGAGGGAGAGGGATGGACTGGGAGTTTGAGGCTGGTAGATACAAACTATTACCATTTAGAAGGTATAAACATCAAGGCCCTACTATATAGAACAGGAACTATCTTTGCTATCCTGTGATAAACCATAATTGAAATGAATATAACAAAGAATGTATATATGTATATAACTGAGTCACTTTTCTGTATAGCAGAGATTGGTAAAATAAAGTATATTTCAATTTTTAAAACGTATATTTCAATAATCTGAGAAATTCAATTTTTTTAAGCTTTGAGTTTTCGAAACATTTTTGACACAGGCTATTAATGTATGAGTGGGTTCAAGGAGTCATGCTAAAAAGACTATTATATCTGTGCCATTTTAATTTCTTAAGCTTGGTGATGGAATGCAGGTATTCATATATTACAATTTGCCATTTTGGCTAAGTTGCAATATTTTATCATTTGGATTCATAAAATCTTGATTAAACAATAATGTTTAGTGATCTACAAAGGGAAAAAGAGCAAGAAACTTCATTGAAAATGGTATCTCAAGACTCATGTTCAAGGTGGGAGAACATAAATGATATTGATAATATTCATGTAAATGGTAACAGTTACATTTGTCCAGTGCTTAATAGGTACTATTTTGGGGATACTTGTTATGTGCTAGACATTAAGTACTTTATGTATAACTCATTGAGTGTCATGACCACTCTAAATGGTAGGACCTATTATTTGTTTTGATTTCACAAGGAGTTAAAAAAGTTTATTGACACCTAGTTGACCGACTCCGGTACTCTTGCCTGGAAAATCCCATGGGCAGAGGAACCTGGTAGGCTACAGTCCATGGAGTCACGAAGAGTTGGACACAACAGAGCGACCTCATTTTCACTTTTCACTTTCATGCACTAGAGAAGGAAATGGCAACCCACTCCAGTGTTCTTGCCTGGAGAATCTCAGGTATGGGGGAGCCTGGTGGGCTGCCATCTCTGGGGCTGCACAGAGTTGGACACGACTGAAGTGACTTAGCAGCAGCAGCAGCGGCAGTTGACTTACAATGTTGTGTTACTTTTTTCTGCACAGCAAAGTGATTCAGTTGTACCTATGTATATATTCTTTTTCAAGTTCTTTTTCACAGTGGTTTATCATAGGATATTGAATACAGTTCCCCGTGCTACACAGTAGAACCTTGTTATTTATCCATTCTATATATGATATTTTGTATTGTTTAATCCCAAACTCCCAGTCCATCCCTCTCTGAGCCTCCATTCCCCTTGGCAACTCATGTTTATTCTCTATGTCTTTATGTTTGTTTTGTAGATAAGTTCATTTATGTTACATTTTAGATTCCACATATAAGTGGTAATACTTTGGCCACCTGAAATGCAGAACTGACTCATTGGAAAAGACCCTGATGCTGGGAAAGTGAAGGGGACGACAGAGGATAAGATGGTTGGATGGCATCACTGACTTGGTGGACATGAGTTTGAGCAAGCTCTGGGAGTTGGTGATGGACAGGAAGCCTGGTGTGCTCCAGTCCCTGGGGCTGCAAAGAGTTGGATGCTACTGAGTGACTGAACTGAACTGATAAGTGGTACTATATGATGCTTGCCTTTCTCTGACTTACTTCGCTTAGTATGATAATCTCTAGGTCCATCCATGTTGCTGCAAATGATATTATTTCATTCCTTTTTATGGCCTAGTAGTATTCCATTGTATATGTGTACCACATCTTTGTTATCCATTCATCTGTCAATGGACATTTAGGTTGTTTCCATGTCTTGGCTATTGTAAATAGTGCTGCTATGAACATAGAGGCGCATGTATCTTTTTGAAGTATAGTTTTGTCTGGATATATGCCCAGGAGTGGAGTTGCTGGAGCATATCAACTCTATTTTTAGTTTTTTGAGGAAAAACTCCAGGAAAATATCCCCCAGACTGCTTTCCACAATAGCTGCACCAATTTACATTCCCACTAACAGTGTAGAAGTGTTCTCACAGGGATATTTTCATAGATTAAAAAAAAGAAGGTGTTAAGATGTTAGACAGTTGGTCCAAGGCCACAAATGAGAATTTGAACTCAGTTCTTAGAAATCCCAGGTCCAAGTTCTTAAATCACCACACCAAAGGACAGAATGTAAAGGGTCATAATGAAATAAACATACTGTTTTTCTTTTGTCAGGCCAGAGAAAAGCAAATGCAAAGCATATTTTGGTTTTGGAGAGACAATTCTTATGGTATTTGTTAGCTGTCTTTTGTATATCCAATCTTGAGAAAATGTAGTCTGGAGCTAGAAATGAATGATATTGAGAAACATCCCATTTGAATTTAAGATATGAAGAAAATCCACTAATTAAAAAAAATTAACTATATAAGACCACTCCTTGAAACGACTATACTACACAAGTTCCGAGTTTCTGTGACTGAATTCTATGACTGAGGTTGTAACTGTCCTTCAACTCAGGGAAATGTCATTCTGCTGGGAATCATTTCTCTGTTTTTTTGAGATGGGGTGCCTCCTCCTTTTGTTCACATCTCCTCTACTTGTGATGATAATAGCTGACTCTTATGACATCAAAGTGCATTGAACATGTAAACACTTTACTTATCCTGTAACAGCTCTTTGGAAAATTATCACTATCCTCATATTATGGAGGAAGAAACTGATATGTTTTGAGATTAAATAGTTTACCTGACATTGTACTCAGCCGCTAAGTCATGTCTGACTCTTTTGTGACCCCATGGATAGCCCACTGGGATCTTGGTCCATGGGATTTCCCAGGCAAGAGTACTGGAGTGGGTTGCCATTTTCATCTCCAAGGAATCTTCCTGACCCAGGGTTTGAACTCATGTCTCTAGTGTTAGCAGGCAGATTCTTTACCACTGAGCTACCAAGGATCCCTATCTTATGCCATGCAGTTAACAAATAGTAGAGCCAGAATTCAGATTTCAGAAGTCTGGTCTTAGAGCTGGATTCTTATCACTCTCGAGCTATCTGCCTCTCTTGCCCCACTGATTCAAGTGTCTTTTCCCCTCTTCTGATTTGTTCGAAATCATTCACTGAAAGTGTTGAGGGTATCCTATGAACTGGACGCTTTTCCAGTGCTGGGAATATACTGGAGAAGCAAAGGTGCTGTCTGTCTAGGCAAAGGAAGGAGGGAACATCTAGAAAGTGAGAACAGCATAAATAAAGGCATGGAAAGGAGAGCGAGCACAGCCCGTTCCCAAACTGGGTCATGGAGGGAGAATAGATCCACTGAACAGAAGGTATATCTTGAGACTGGAGCGTGAAGCAGCACCAGACTATGAAACTTCCTCTGGGGTGGTGAGGAGTTTGGGTTGCAATTTTACTGTGCAGGTAATGGGAGCCACTAAATGGTTTTAAGGAGATTTGGAAAATGTTGATTTTAAACTATGTTCATTTACATATTGGCACTTCATCAGCAACTGTAAAGAAACTAATCAGCCATTCACCTCATGTTCAGAAAGTCTCATTCAAGAAATTTTTAAAGAATAACAATGAAAGACATAGGGGAAAAAAAAACAATAAAACGTAACATTTTATTATTATTATTTTTTATCTTAGAAGGAATTCACCAAAGGCTTCATATTATGCTATGGTATCTTTAATTATAAAAATAAGCAAATAAAATAACTTGCATCTGTCATTACCATGATATGTTTCATAACCTTTATATGCACATGGAGCTTAAAAATGTAATTTAACAATAAATAATGACATATACCAGATATGCTCACTGTTTATTCCAGTACTCAGCCAAAACCTAAATATCATTTAAATTATAAATACATAATGCAAATATAATGGCACAAAAATGTCTAAAGTGCAACCAAATCACAAGAGAAGAATCATGCAAACTGGTCTAGGTCAGCCCCCCAAATCACTCTGTGCAGCAAACACAAGACAAAGCTTTGGAAGTTGAAGGGGGAATTGGAGGCAGTAGGATGGAAGGAGAAGAGATGCAAAAAATTAGCAATATTGTGAGAACTGCTTCTTTTCATATGTGTAGATATATGTATTATAGATACATATATAAATATTATTGTGGGGAGAAAAGGAGGGGGTACCACGGTTTGAAGAGGTCACAGCAAATCAAAGAGAATCCACTGGACTGAAGTAAGAGAGAGTTTCGCTAGGAATACTTATAAACTATTTGTTGCATTGGGATCCTGGCTTAGTGCGAAATGGACATAACACACAAAATTTGAATAGCTTTTCTGGTTTGGAGAAGCCAGCCTTGCCTGGGGGCAGGTTTGGGGTGGGGAGGGGTGGTGGAGGGAGGGTGAGGGAGAATCAACTTAGAATATGATCTACCTGATTTCCAAGAGGCTAAGGCAGTGTCCATATGTTTGGGGACCTGGGGATGGGGCAGTTCTGGGTATAAAAATGCTCTTAACAATCTGATGTCAACACGCTGAGAGGCTGTGTGGGGACAAAAGCAGCCACGCTTGTGCAGCTGCTAGGTCGGCTGCATCCACTCTTGGTCCTTGAGCAGCACGTTACTGGTTTTAAAGGCTTTGTGGTAAAGTTGTATTGCTTTTCGTTTTTCCGGAGATGTGCCCTCCCTCCTCCCACCAGGATCCCTACCGCTCTGATTCGGACAGATAGGAAGTTCATCCGAGTGAGAGTCAAGCACCAGTGGTTTCCACCTAAGCGAGTTTGGAGTGGCCCTTACAGTCCTACCCCTCCTCCCTCTTCCTCTCTCGACATTGACCTTTGGTGGGCAGTGACGCTCCTAAGGGACTGTTGGGTTCAAGGACAGTGACCCTGAGAAACTACTGTTGTTCATAGCTAGGTTAATCATTTGGCTTTGGTGGTCGCCATCTTGTAAACATCATGGCAGAAAGGATCAAACCGCCAGCTCTGTTTTTCCCTCTTTTTTTTTTCTTTTTTTTTGGTTTTTGTTTTTTTTTTCTTTTTTTTGCAATCCTATACAGAGATGGCCCAGCTGCCAGGACTACTTCGGCAAGGCAGCGTGCTACAGGACAAAAATGTAATAAGAGGAGTTTATTAAGGCTGGACAACCCAGGGTTACTTATACCCCCTCAGCCCCAAGTCCCCCGAACTAAAGACCCAAAGGCTGATTGACTCATTCCTGATTGAGTTCATGGAAAGCCTCCTACCCCATCATCATGTTGCCAGAGAACCAGGCACTGATGAAAGGTGACAAGTCAAGAACTGCCACTTCCCAAGGCATAGCAGGCCGGATCACACTAGAGACAGCCTATACAGAGATGGCCCAGCTGCCAGGACTACTTCGGCAAGGCAGCGTGCTACAGGACAAAAATGTAATAAGAGGAGTTTATTAAGGCTGGACAACCCAGGGTTACTTATACCCCCTCAGCCCCAAGTCCCCCGAACTAAAGACCCAAAGGCTGATTGACTCATTCCTGATTGAGTTCATGGAAAGCCTCCTACCCCATCATCATGTTGCCAGAGAACCAGGCACTGATGAAAGGTGACAAGTCAAGAACTGCCACTTCCCAAGGCATAGCAGGCCGGATCACACTCTTAAGTGGCCCAAGCTCAAAGGGTTGCTCTTTCTGGCTCCTCTAATTCTCAGTTGGATGTGACAGAGCTGTTTCAGGATAGGTCTAAGTCAAGAGTAGCCTCTGGGTTGAGGTGGGCTGGGAGATTAACATCTTGCCTGGGGTCCTTCAGATAAACCTGTTGGTTTTTTTTTTCTATCTCATACAGGCCCATCTTAAGTTTTGATGTTGAGTAAAACTACTTCTACCCCCTTAGTTATAAAAAAGGCCACAAGGAGCATTTATGTGGATATCTGGAAGTGAGATAGTTATTCCATTCCCAGGAAAAGAAAAATAAAGCTAAGTTACAAAACTAAATCTATATGCAATAAAGTTATTATATACTGCTTTGTTTAAGCAGAGTCCTCTGGAATTTATGTACAGTACATTAGTTTTCACCTATTTATATTCCACAGTTAGACCTTAAGATTCTCTGGTTTTAAGACAATTGTTGAAGATACTTTTAAAGCTCTGAGCAGTTACAGTACTTAGAGATGTTAGCTTTTTGTTTTTCATTCGATGCAAGAAGATGCAGGCTCCAAGTCTGGTTGGAGAGCCAGGCTTGAGCAATTTGGTAAATGTGTTGGGAAGGAAATTAGATACTGAGGATCAAGACCATAAGACACTAGCTCATGAGAGATCAAGAACTCAAATATGACATTCATATTCGTCCATGGCCAGCACAGATTCATAACACGAATTCCACTGACATCTTTATGAGCGTTTGTTTAAGACATGCATTTAAATTAAGTTGCTTCTATCAGCTAACTCTACTGGGGCAACCATTCTAAAGGGCTCCGCATCTTCAAATGACAATGTCTGGGGAGTTATGTGAATGTTTTGTGTTTGAGAGTTGTTGGAGGGGAGCTGGGAAAAGACCGAGTGGAGGGAAGTGATAAAAGAGGCCACTTTCTCCCGAGGAGAGGCATTGAGATCACATATGTTCTATTGGTGGGAATGCCGCCATTGCAAAATGTTGAGAAATTGATTACAGAAGCCTAGTTTCATGCAATTTTTCTTTAAGGGGAGGGGGATAGAAAATAGGAACTACTTAAAAAAAAAATCAAACCAGGCACAGTACACTCAAAGTTGGTGCGTAAACACCCTTAAAACGATCGGAGTTTGCTGAGGCTGTGATTGCCTCTCCCCAGCTAGGCACTCTCCTGGGAGGTGCGTTTGATGTGGGAGGGAGAGGCCACCTCACCTCGGAGGTTCCTGAGGAGGACTTTCAGCTTCTGTGGCTCATTGGCACGCCTCCTGTTGAAGTCAGCTCGCTGGTGTGTATGGGCACAGTGATCCGTCTGCAGGATGTGAAAGAGGCTGGCCATGTTGGGGCCGATTTTCTCCATCAGGCTGTCTCTAATGGTGCTGACTGTGTCTTCGTCACAGTCCAGTAGGCTTCGGACAAGTCTGTTATAGTATCTGCATTGGGAAAGAGGGGTCGTTTGGTGAGAGCAAGGCAAGACCCTGGCTTTCATCTGGGCTGCAGCCAACACCCAGTCCAAATGGCCAGACCAAACCCCCATGGGTAGCATCAGCTGAAGGTGGCTTTTGCCTCTAACCTTCATGCAGCGTCTTCCTAGTGCGAGTGTATGCGCTGCCTTGAATTGCCACCCAGAGTAAAGATGCTTCTGTGTTCATGGTTACTGCTTAGGAGACTGAGATTATGCTTTGAATAGTGAGTGGGCTCATGGTGAGTTCTAAAATCTTTAGAAACAGAATCATGGAGCTGATGGGGATTGTGAAGGTAATTTAACAATTATTTCATCATCTCTTTTTATGGAGAAGAAATTAAGATAGGAGAGCTGAAGTGACTGTCCAATGGGCTAGTGTGTGATGAGTTTCTCAGTCATGTCCGACTCTTTGTGACCCCACAGACTGTAGCCCGCCAGGCTTCTCTGTCCATGGAATTTTCTAGGCAAGAATACTGGAGTGGGTTGTCATTTCCTCCTCCAGAGGATCTTCCTGACCCTGGGATCAAACCTGCATCGAAGATTTGATTGTATTGGCAGGCAGATTCTTTACCATTTCTACGTGGGCTAGACGTAGAAGCAAAAACTTGATCAAATGGATGATGTAACCCAGCAGGTGCACTTATATTTTAATAGTCACTGCACACATATGAAATCATTTACGGTTATTTTGGTGACTGCAATTTTTCTCTTTTTGATGGTATGTGTCCATATTCTGATTAATTTCTATTTTTTTTTTTTCTGGTCACATTGAGTGGCCTGTGGGATTTTAGTTCCTCAGTGGAAGCATGGGGCCCTAACCACTGAATTGCCAAGGAAATCCCTAAATTTCAATTTTTAAAGGAGATCCCTGTCTTCAGTTATCCCATGCATTTTTCTACTCAATCTGAGTTCCCTGTCATCCCTTGGCTAGCCTCTCTGAAGGTTATTGTCTCAATCGCTTTTAGTCTTCCTGCAAAGGGATAGTGCAGTGAGAGGACCAAATGCCAGGCAATGAGGATATTTATATAGAAAGGCTGGAGGTCCTTAATGGTTCTTGCTTTCTATCATTTCAAGAAGTTTCTCACACCATTCAAGCTTTTGCTGGTTTCTTCTTTTTTGAGGGGTATGTTTTTATAGATATTTGGTGACTATCACTTGTTTATTGATGGTTTTGTTTTCCTGACTAGACTGTAAGCTTTACTGAAGGCAGGATATGTGTCCTTATTCTCTGTGTTCCTCGTGTGCCCATGTCCTAGGGCCATATTGCCTGCTCACTGTCTATTTGTTTTATTTTGTGGTCATTGAGGAAATGAAGCTTTCAAAATAGAGTTCTTTCCAAAGTCATGGTTCCCTAAAGAAAAAATTATCTGTATGTCTTCTGGTAAGTTTCACAAAAAAATGTGGTGTTTGTTATAAATTTCCTTCATCTTTGATGTGAATTCTTAAAGCTTCTGAAATACTGTGGCTAATTATTGTGGCTCAGAATGGATTAAACTAACATATATATATATATAATTTTTTTTTTTTTTCCATGAAGAACATGGTTTGATCATTTTAGTCACAGGACATTTCTCCATGAATAAGATGGCAGTGCAGAAGATATGAAAACAATTGTGTAGATGTTACACAGCAAATATTCTTAGGTAATATGCCATTTGATGCAGGTTTTTGAAAAATCAGTACCTGTGAGTTAGACAGCATGGAAATTACCAAAAAAGGAGTCTTTTGTGACATCAAGAACACACTTAACCCTTGTTATTGACCTTTTGTCAGTAAACTGTCTAATATTTAATGCATATAAATTACTGGTCCTATTTGTTGGGAAGACAGTTTTGGTATTTTCCAGTTTGAATTGGGATGCATCTGCTCCATTCTGAGGAGGCAGTTCTCAAGCCCATCAGTTCTGTGCTCACTAAAAGGACTCTCCTGATGATGGTGCATGCTAAGTTGCTTCAGTTGTGTCCAACTCTTTGCCACCCTATGGACTGTAGTCCACCAAGTTCCTCTGTCCATGGGATTTCCCAGTCAAGAATACTGGAGTGGGTTGTTGTTTCTTCTTCCAGGGTATCTTCCCAACCCAGATATTGAACCCATATCTCTTGTGTCTCCTGCATTTGCATGCGGGTTCTTTACCACTAGCACCACCTGGGAAGCCCCCTGATGATGGTGGTCTGCAGTACCGTCATAGAGAGACCCTTTCCTCAGAGGAGCCCTAAGACTGCCGGGCCATGATCTTTGGTGAAAAGAAACCTGTTTATTTTTAACTCACCTCACAAAACACAGGATCAAACATCTTTCCAGAATAACTTAACCCTCCCCCCACCTCCAGAGGTCCTTTCAAGGATGTACAGTAAATAGAGTAGGATATGGGCACCGAAGCAAAGCCATCACCCTTCTGTGAGGGAGCAGAACGAAGCTGGGGACACAGGGAGTAAAGTGTCTGGGTCTTGGATACAGTCCTGGCTCCACCTCTTCTGTGAAGGAGGATTATATCCAGCTGTTGTTAAAACTGGGACTCCCTGGCACAGAGACACATTTCCAGCCCTTCGGAATTATAAAGCACATGAGTCAAAGCAGATCTCGCTTGGATGGGGAAATGGAGAGAGAAGTGGTTTTGGAAAAAGTGAGAATAGACTACTTTGTATGAACAAAGTAGACATCTACACACCCACATAGATCCCCAGGCATCTCTTGGGCTCTGCTGGGATGTGGTTCCCTGGATCTCTTTGTCTATTTCACAGGGTGTTTTAGATCCTAGAGAAGAAGGTTTGTGATCCTTCACCTTCCTGCCCACCACTCCCTCCCTCACCCCCACTCCCTGCAACATGGACTTTATAACTTAGAGGTTAATCTTTCCATTTCTAGAAAGAACTGTTCACACTTAATGGTCTTCCAAATGGGCTGGAAAAGATGATCTTCCCTTAGGGCAACACTGAAGACTCTAGTCTGGATGAAAAGTCCAACACCAGTAAAGGAACTGAGCTTCTGTAACTAGCCTCACCTCTTTAAGGCCATTTATGTGCTCCTCTGGTCCCGTTTTGTCCAAACACCTGCTCTCCAACTCTGAAAACACCTACTTTTACTGTTGCTTTCTCTGCTAACCCCAATAGGCCACCTGTTCTTGGTGCTTCTTGAGGATGACCCTGGCCAGACTGACTGCTCTTAGCAACTCCCCCCACATCTACCCTTAGCCTCTCCCATGGAGCTTGTTAACTAAACAAGTGTAGGCTGAGAGAGCTCCTTCGAACAGAAATGTCCATGGCTCCTGCAGCAGCTCCTGCAAGTGTGGGAAACTTATGAGACTACCTTGATGCCGACACCATTTGCCTGAGCAAGCAAAAGGTTAACCCTATACCGCTTCTTTCATTAAGGGCTGGAATATGGCATTGACCTCTGGGGTTGTGGGTGATTCAGACAGATCTTTCCTATCTCTAAGCCACCTCAGTGAGGTTACTGAAGAAATCATGTCTCCAAGAAAAAAGTTGATTTAGCACTTGTCATGTATTTCTGGATCACCATCTTGTATGGAATCTTGATGTTACTATAGCTATTGGTGAGATTGCCTTCTCTTTGAGGAGAGAATGTACACAACTTTAATTGTTGATCACCAGGGGCTACATTTATTGTATTCTGTTTGGTATCCCATTTTTAGACTGTGGTGGTTATCTCTTACAGGTTTTACCTGCTGCCATTTTTGAAGTGGAAATCAAAGAGCTTGGCTCGGAGCTGTGTGAATTTTAGGCTCAACACTGTCGTTCACTAGCTGTGTGACCTTCAGCAAGTCACTCTCTCTCTTGGTCTGTTCTTTAATTACGAAAACGAGACAGTTAGCGTAGATAACCTTTATGGTCATTTATAGCTATGACATTTTATGTTTCTGGGGTTTGATATATACGTTCCTTCTCAATTTAACAATAGCAACAAAAAAATAGTGCAGATTTGCTTAAGGACTATCCTTTGCAGGAAGAGTTAATTCCTTTTGTCGTCTTTATGGGGTGAGGCGGTGGGAGGTACTCCCAAGATTTGGTGGGTAAAATCCTGATCACCCAGCCTGATGGGTGTGTGCTCAGTCGCTCAGTTGTATCTAGTGTTTTGTGACACCATGGACTGTAGCCCACCTGGCTTCTCTGTCCATGGGAGTCTCCAGGCAAGAATATTAGAGTGAGCTTCCATTTCCTCCTCCAGGGGATCTCCCTCATCCAGGGATTGAACCTGCGTCTCCCGTGGCTCCTGCATTGTCTGGGGGATTCTTTACCACTAAGCTACCTGGGAAGACCTCCTCCTCTCCCCTCAGCCTGGAAGTACCCTTTAAAGCATGTTTCTTGCTTCCCCTTTGAAAATTCCATCAGTAACTTTATTTTCTTGGTAAAGAATAAGATCAGATATTCTCCATAGCTACTGTTTCAGCCATGCTTACCCAAATACACACATACTGCCTAGGAACATTCTGTGTGAAGGTTTATAAATAGTCCTTTGTTTCCCTTGATCAATATTATTCTTCTGTTTCCTGTTCCCTATCCATGCCCTAGAGAGTTGGAAGCTTTGTCAGTTTTCCCACTCTGGATCTGGAATGGTCCAATTTTTCTCAAGTCTCACAGCTGCCCAACCTGCCTGATCAATTTTGCTAGCTTCCCTCCTTGTTGAAAATATAGTTTGCAAATCCAGGCAGGGGGACACTCTAGCTATTCTTCCTCTTCTAAGCGCATTTCTCTCATGGAAAAGTTCCCTGTTCTGGCTTCTGGTCCAGTCACAGGCTTTTGGATTCTCCCAGGCCCAAATCTCATGCTAGATAAGTCACAGGAAGGTGGAATGAACCTGTAACTACTTCCTTTCACAATTCTGTGCCAGTTGGCACAACTTACTGTGTATCTATGGTGGGACAGAGGCTGGGAAAGCAGGATGTGTCAGGAGAGGGAGAAGCTTAAATAGAGCAAACCAAAGCCCAGCATGGAACCGGAAATCTCTAGTTCTGAGCAGGAATAATACTAGCCAGTTGAAGTCAAATAACTGGGGAAAGGTACAGTTGCATAGAAGATTCTAGTCTTCAAGAGAATGTTTTCCCTAATAAAAGTGATTCTTCTAAGATGAGAGAGGATGATAACCAGATTCTATATGACCACTTTCTAAAGGTGAAAACAAGACATCTGTTGAAAAGAATAATGGCCTGCTTAAACATTCCTATTACTGGACTTTCCTGGCAGTCTTGTGGTTAAGACTCAGCCTCCATTGTAGAGGTTGTGGGTTTCATCCCTGGTCAGGAAACTAAAATCTCACATACTGCACAGTGTGGGAAAAAAAAAAAAAAAAAAGAAAGAAAGAAAGAAAGAAACTAAATTAAAAAACTCCTATTTCTAGTCTCTTCTTAGATTCTTAGTATCACAAGTCCACAATCTCTATTCTCCTTTCTCTAAGAGCCCTGGCTTCATAATGAAAGATGTTGCCTCAGTTGAATCAGAGACATGAGTAGTGTCTCAAAATTGACCACATGCCATATTATAGATTATGAACTGTCTTTGGATCCTTAAAGATTAAAACTGATAATGGCTGTACTAACATATTCCTGCCCACAGTTACCACGCAAACACATATTTAGTCCTTGATGTTGCTGTTGAGTCACTAAGTTGTGCCTGACTCTTTATGACCCCATGGACTGCAGCATGCCAGACTTCCGTGTCCTCCACTATCTCCTGGAATTTGCTCAAGTTCATGTCCATTAGCCCCCTGCTCCCTAGCCCCTGTCAAACCTAGCAATCTTCACTTCTTTTCCTTAGGGTGAGGAATCTCCAAGTATCAGACTGTTTTTTTTCCCCCTCTCCAGATGTAATAAGAATCTTCCTAGGAGAATATTAAGGCTAATGTCAATATAAAGAGACAGGCCACTTGAGATAAATGACGAATTTGACTTTCCTGTTCTCAGAACATCAGTTAGGACCATGACAGGGTCACTTCCAAAGACTGAACACATGACTTTTATAAATTGACATGACATTCTGAAGTGCAGTGATCTGTAGTCAGGGTGAATCAGAAATTTACAAAGTTTAATATCAGAGGCCTCAGCCTTTCCCTAAGGAGGAGCTACTTTTCCATTTTCCAGTGTGTGTGCATGCTAAATCACTTCAGTCATGTCTGACTCTGTGTGACCCTGTGGACAGTAGCCCACCAGGCTCCTCTATCCATGGGATCCTCTGGGCAAGAATACTGCAGTGGGTTGTCATGCCCTCCTCCGGAGTATCTTCCTGACCCAGGGATTGAATCTGTGACTCTTACATCTCCTGCACTGGCAGGCAGGTTCTTCACCACTAGGGCTACCATGTAAGATGACTAACTTAGTGGTAAGCCCCAGAAGGACTAGGTTATTAAGAACTCTCTGGAGAAGGGAGGCAGCCTCTGGCTAGGAAATCAATCTGGTAAGGCTGTGTTAGCTGTCTTGTGGTCAGAGTAACTCATAGGGTCTGATCTTCATGAATATGTGCAGATTTGACTGGAGAATCAGAGAATAATAGCCCTTCAGGACTCAGAGTCAAGTTTTAGGCTGTGCGCCATCACAGGAGGCTGAACTTGACTGGTCTGCGTTTTCCCTGCCATTAGCACCTCTGAACTTGATCATGGATGATGAAGTCCAGGTCCTGCCAGAAAGCTTTCTAGAGTATGGAATGAGCATGTCTGCCATCTCATGTCTTAGGTGCTCACTCCTGGCTGGTAAAGACAGTGAGTCAAGGATGCAGAAGGGCGTGATGCTCAGATATTACTAGCTCAGTGGCTTGGGCTCACTGTCAAATTCTAAGAGGAATGCGGGATCCAGGGAATCAGCAGAAAACCATTCCAGGAAACCCTGGACTAGAGGAATGGGATGACAGACCCGAAAGGGAACACGGGAATCATCTAGTCCAGCCATTTCACTTTTCCCAAAGGAAATTTGAGTCCTGCTGAAGTGAGATGGCTTGCTCTGGGATACCCAGTGAAATAGCTGAGTGGACTTCAGACTGAGCTCAAAATACATACAGTTTTAGATGTCTGTTGATGACATTTGACTAAGGCTTTCATGATGACCCATTGTATTTTGCCTAGTCATGATTTCAGCCCAACTGGATGTCTCAAAAGCTTGTTTCCATACACTTCATAATTCCCTTCAAGACAATGCACCCAGGGATGCTGTGGATGAAGTTTTCTATTAGATGCATGGAAAGACTTTTCTACAACAGTGAAAAAAAAAATCCAGGCTGCCTAAGCTGTCACAGACAATCACAAACATATTTTTTCCTGCAAAAGCTGGGAAGACTGCAAGCTAAAATAAGAGCACGACTGTGGCAATTTAACCCCTTCTGTATCTGGCTCTGCAGTCAACCACTCCCTCCTCCCCCACAATTGCCAAAAAGCAGATTCATCTGTACCTGTTGGAGAAATGATTAGGGAGCTGGACGACTTCCGTGATGGCTTCCGGGTTCCGCTTCGCGACACTGCACACGTTCAGCTTGCTGTAGCACTCCTCCTGGACCTCGGCAATCATCCTCTGGAAAGTGGAGCACCTCCGAATGGCCAGGAAGACCTTGGAGGTGACCCCATTGGCGATGCACTTTAAGCTCTCTTTGACAAATGCTTTTCCCTGCCGAGGAAGGAGTGGGGCAAGAGGACAAACTTTAGCTTGAGATGAACAGAGAGGACAGTACCTACAGTATGTGGAACTTACAGGGGCATGCCTTGGCACTGTCTGTAACCCTAACCCTAACCCCTAACCCCTAACTCTAACCCCAGACTGGATGGTAGATGGCCCTCTATGTGCATGCATGCTCAGTCACTTCAGTCGTGTCCAACTCTTATGACCCCATGGACTGTAGCCTACCAGGTTCCTCTGTCCATGAGATTGATTCTCCAGGCAAGAATACTGGAGTGGGTTGCCATGCCCTCCTCCAGGGGATCTTCCTGACCCAGGGATGGGACCCTCATCTCCTGCATCGCAGGCAGATTCTTTACCACTGAGACACCAGGGAAGCCAGCCCTCTAAATGTCCTTGTAATAAGAGAATTGTAGGCTGCAGTCAAGTCTTAAAAAAAAAAAATCCCTATTCCCTTAGACTACCTTGAGAATTGAGCTCCATAGAAATGAAATGAGATGACAAAAAGAGATGAACCATAACCAACCACGCTGCAGCCTAAAAATAGCCAGAGAGAGTATGGCTTTGTATTCTCTGGATTGAGATTTGATAACTCAAATCACAAGCTAGTAAAGAAACAAACAAGCAAGCTAGTATGCTGGCTTATATAGTGAGAAGAGCTTCTTTGTTAGAAGAACATTTTTATTTCCTCTTGAAGAAGCAAAGATTTTCCGCTCATCACCCCTCCCTTATAAGACAGCCTCTGTCAGCATGTTACAATTGTGCATTAGAGTGGGTGGAGAGTGGCTTATATAGAACCTATTTCTTTGCTCACGGTGTGTGTGTGTGTGTATGTGTGTACACACGTTAGAGATGAGAATTTAGAGTAGGGAGGCTGAGAAGCAGAGCTGGTTACCTACAAGACTGGGTCCGAAGAACAATAGTCTCATACACTGTTAACAACACATAGCCAGTGGGAGCAGGGGTCAAGGTCTTATTACCTGAGTGTCAAATTTAGCAGCGCTGTACAAGAAGGATTTACAGATGTCGTACATCCCATCTGTGCACAGGTGGAGTTTTCCAGGCATGCAAAAGCTCCACAGCCAACCTGCAGCGCGCTGTTGAGGCAGCGAACCACTTCAGCTGAAAGAGACAAATCCATCCAATCTGGGTCAAATGGTGAGAATGCTCTGGACAGATCATGGTGATGTGGTGGCAAAATTCAAAGACAAAGGGGTGAGAAAAACTTCTCCTGGGAGTCTGTGATGGGGCCAGCAGAAAGACCCATTCAGAGTGGTGTGGTGGGTGAAGGAGAGAGGGGACTCCTTTTGCTTATAAGAACCAGAGCACATGGAGGAGCGGGAATGAGTTTTCCCTTGGAGGCACACTCTTGGTCTCACCATCCCATACAGTTCTGGTGGTTGGAGAAGTAAGTTTGGAAGATCAGGCATGCACAGTTCTTGAAGGAACTCTGCAGAATCCAAGGTCATGTCCTAAAGGCTGAAAGCCTGGGAAGGCAGTGATGGGTGGGCAAGTTTAGGAGAAGGAAGGGCCAGGGAGTCCATCTGGCTTCCAAAAAATACACTCCAGGGTAATAAGGATGGACATGTGTGTGTGCGTGTGCGTGCTCAATCGGGTCTGACTCTTTGTGACCCTCTGACTGTAGCCTGTCAGGTTGCTCTGTCCATGGGATTTTCCAGGCAAGAATACTGGAGTGGTTTGTCATTTCCTTCTCCACTGGATCTTCCCGAACCAGGGACTGAACCCATGTTTCCTGCACTGGCAGGCAGATTCTTTTACCATCTGTGCCACCAGGGAAACCCCAATAAGCATGGATATTTGGTCTAAATGGCAGAGAAGAACTTGCTAGGAGTCCACTTGGAGACCCTTCTGATTTAGGGAGTTTAACTTACCTTCCTATTGGCAGAAAGAAATCTGATCCTTTCATGTTTCATCCCAACCCCCCACCATAGGACAGTGCTTAGAGGTATGTATAATCTCTCTTATATTAAAAGCCATTTTTTTTAATAAAGAGAGAAACACAGGTGTAGAATAACAAGGCCAAGGCACCCCCTTGTGCAAGACGGAAAGAAAACCGCAAAGAACTTGCATGAGGCTTTCTACATTGTGGATAAGATCTCCCATAAAAGTAATTTCTCTCCTACAG
>SJYC01121123.1:0-11093 GCA_006408675.1 Madoqua kirkii
CCCCAAGAGGGTACGTGCCAGATTTCAGGCAATCAGGCTAGGCTTATGCAATGAAATACCCTCAGCAGAGCGCCCAGCTTCTTCGTTAGATGCATGCCATTTATTAAACAAAGGAGCTCCACTTCCTAAGGCTATTGGATTACACTGGCAGTTTATTGCCTTCAGGCATGCAGCACATTTATTATCAAGATCAGCCGTCACAGACACAGTTGCAAAAGCGAGAGGCAAATGAGGACAGCTCCTTGCGGGAGAAACCGGTCCTGGGTTTGCCGCTTACCTGAGTTCTGAGCTGCCACCCGGGATTTCCTGAGGCTCACAGAATCATTCTGCTCCGCCTCATGGGTTGCAGAAGCACTGATCACCAGCACCAGAAGCACTGCTGAGTTTTGGAGCATTCTCTGAGAAGTTTCCGCTAAGTTGCTGGGGTTTTTTTTTTCCTCCCCCCCTTTCCTCTTTCCCTCTCCCGGCTTGAGTGAAGATGTGGATCTGGATACACTGAGAACCTAGGTGAGGATTTGATGAGGATTTTTCTGTTTTTGCTGCTGCTGATGTTGCTTCCGCTGGCGCTTTTTGCTGCTGCTGCAGTCGCTGTTTCTTGCACCTCTGGCTTTTGCAAACTGGGGGCCCAAGAGATGCACCCAGGGATTTTATAGCCGTTCTTATCGGTCCTCAGGATCAAGGACCAATCAGGTCCCTCAGCTGGTCTGGCCAGCCAATCGGAGGGCGTGCTCATTGGGCTAGAGCTGTTTGACTTCTTAGAAATATTTTCCAGCAAATTAAAAGTACCTGCTGCCAGTGTTTTATACGTGTGTGTGTGACTGTGTGTGCAGAGATGTATGAAAAAGCTATTTTCACAGAATTCAGGGATGATTTGGTGTTGGTCGAATTAAAGGGAAATCGTATGATGAAGTCAACCAGGTACTTTGGGAAATCTAACCATCTTTTAAAACTGTGTGCTATGGGGAGGAATGCAATCCAGGCAGGATGAGTAGTGGGGTCTCTTTGAATTCGAATTTAAACTCATTATAGCAGTTTTACTAACATTTTCATAGTACGGTCTCAGTGTTGTAAGTTACGTAGATAGTATCTCCCCATCTTCTCAGTGTAAGTGTGTTCACAGGTCGTGAGGCATTTTGGCTGTATGTGGACATCCATCCTGAGTTTTCACACATATGAGCTCTTGTAAAGGGACATGTAGGAGGATAAGGTCCCTGGTGGACTGGAAAATGAGAGCTCTGAGCTGTCACCCCAGTTCCTCTAATGATCAGCTCTATGAGCCTGGTCATTACCCTGTTCTACTTATTTTCCAACCTGTCAAATGCCAAAGTTGGAGTCTAGCATTCCTGATATCTCTAAAACAATGTCTAGTAATACAAATTAACCTTGACTCCATCTTTTTTGTTACTAGCAAGACTGCAAACTCCGAGTGTTAGTTACCACAGCTAGACACATGAATACCTACGTATATTCTGCTTAGCAGGGAGACATCGTGAATGCCTGGAAATTAATAAACTGTGTATTCAAGCCCAGCACTTCATAATCACATTGAAACCATAAGCTGGCCAAAGCAAGAATAAACCTATGGGGTAAATTGGGTGGGGGGAGAGGGATTAGGGGGTGGGCAAGACAGGGAAGAAGGGGTAAGAGACCAGCATGTGTTGGAGAAAGGACTAATAAGCTTGATATATAATAAGAAAATTACTGTGGTATCACAACCATGCCTAGGATAGAAGTTCGTATTTTCTTATAAGTGGGCTGTAGGCAATACTGAAGCTTGTCCCTAACTTGTGAAGGAGGCTAATGATCTTGGAGAGGATTTAGGATTGATGGTTAGGATTGAAGGTGGTCATTAAGGGCTGGGATGGAGTGAAGGGATTAAGCAAGACAACCTTTAAACATTTGGAGGAGGTAAATGAGAAAGGGCCATCAGGGATTCGTCCAGACGGGTAAGATAATCTTGTAAGAACACAGAGCCAAAGACTTCCATGTAAATCATCAAATCTTCAAACAAAGATTGGAGAAAGAGCTCCGACTCTTAACCACAAACCAAGAATCAACTCTACATGAGGTGGGGAGTGATTTCTTGCCAGGCAAGAAAGAGAAAAAAAGGTTGTTTGGAAAGCATGACATTTGCTAGAAGAAGGATAGAGGAAATTAAGGGTAGAGGTAATATCTAGAGAAAAGAAAGGGAATTTTCAAATTTCTTTTAACATTTTCAATTTAAGTTAACTGACAGTATTGGTATTTCTCAAGTACATTCTAGGCTGGGAGCTTAGGGGATGCATGAGGGAAGGTAAAGTAGAAGAGAGAAGGAGAAAAAGTAATGATTCTCATAACTGAGAAGCGTATAGTCAAGTTGAGAAGAAGGTCAACCCCAGTCATATTTCCTAAGGGTTCAGGGTGTCAGAAACTTGTATGGTAAGAGAAGGCCATGGCCAACATTGGCTACAGATGTGGGCAAAGCTTCATGGAAGGGTCAGTGCAGGAAAGATGTGAACTGCTGTTGTTGCTTTTGCAGAATTTATGAAAAAGCCAAGATATTTCATTTTTTAAAAGTGTTTTTGTTCTAGAAATCTCAGAGTTTGTTTTTATTGCTTCAGGCAGGAGTGATAGGTGTCTGGCGTGACAGCACTGCAACAAAGTATTAATAGTTGTGTGTTTTCTTCTAGAAGGAGAACATGAAGACAGATGCATATTCTTCCCGAGGATTTGGATTTCTCTTCCTCTGCATTCTCTACCTCCTTAGCCATTTTTTTTTCTTGTTAAAAGCAGTGCTGTTTCTCTTGTTAGACTTTCCTTGTTTTAACCTACTGGCTTTGAAGGGTGATGACTTACTTTTCACCATCGCCATTCTTTTCCCCACACCCTGGTGTTTCCATCAGAACAGATTGTTCCACAATTGTCAGGGTGTGTTTTGCATCTACTGATGTTGGTTCATTGTTTCTCTGGATTTCATTAACTTATTGTCATCTGTCTGGAGGTTCCTAGCTGGGTGTGTGAAGTGTCTCACAGTGACTGATAACATGAAGCAATCCAATGGTGAGCAGCCATATTGGTTTGCATATAACTAGTGCATCTGTGCATTTGAGAACATCAAAGGCAGAAGCTGAAGCCTATCTAGAAATCCCTAATGTAAATAGCATCCCTTCCCCAGAGTTCAAGGACATTGAATGTCCCCAGTCCTTGAGCTTGCATTAGACTTTGATATAAGAATGATAGAAGAATCTGGGGAGCACTGGAGGTGATGTCCAGTAACTTCTCTTGGGATGGAGGAGTAAGGAAGAATAAAAAAGAGCTTGAATTTTTATCATGCAAGCAACGAGGAGTCAAGGGTTCTTGAGCAGGAATTGGTAAATGTGTTGAAATTAGCATTAGGGGAAGGTTGTTTGATTGTACTTAGGATGGCTTGGAGGAAGAAAAGAATGGAGGTTGTAAAGCTAGTTAGTAAGATCAATTTGTGTTGATGAGGTCCTGGACAACCAGGATAGCAGTAGGAAAGAAGGGGGGAAAATTATGAGAGATTTTTGAAATAAGATGGAATTATCAATTAGTATAAGAACTTTATTGGAAAAAATATTTCTCCTAGTTTAATGATAGTACATCAGGGGTTTCCCCTTCCCCATTCATTGGTTATGAATTTTAGTTGACAAGACTATCTAGCATCTCCGTTAGACTGGCACTTTCTGGGGTTCTGTTAATGTAGTAACTTAGCTCACAAAAAGATGTGATGCACTTAAGGGAGATGAGGAATCTTCCCAAGCCCTACTTTGGCTGTGCAAGTTGGAGGCATCCCCAGGTGCAGTAGGTGGGAGGGGAGGGGAGCCTTTGCCATGCCCCCAAGCTGGGAAAGTGCAAAGAAGTGGGTGGGAGAATCTGCCAACACCTAAGGCTGGGTGATGGTGCCCTGACTGTGCCCATGCGAGGCTGGCATGAGTTCAGTGAGAAGATTACATCAAAGATCTCTGGGGCTTTGTTGGATTTGGCTAGCTTAAAGCTGAGTGGTGAATGGCTCTGGGCTTTTTGGTGAGAGCAGCCCAGGAGCATGGTCTCTTGGTAAATGTTTCTTTTGTGGTTAACAGACTGCAAGACTCATCAAGGTCGGTGTGACATGGTAACTAAGGTTGGCATATCACTGTCATTCTTCTCTGGGAATCTTGAGGTCTGACTGCATGTAGGACCATTCGGTCATCCTTCCTAACCTCAAGAAAAAGGAGAGGAAAAGAAGGAAGATAGGGAGGCAGGTGTGTGGAAATCATCTCTTCCTTCTATAAAGATACATTTACTGTGCAGACAGTCTCAAATTCTTTGCCTTGTTAATTGCCTCTGACTGCTTTAAACTTTGCCAAAGAAAGAAAGAGGGAACTATATTAAGAGGGCAAACTCCCCCTACCCCCACTGGTTTAGGGAGGGTTACTGAGTTCTTGGTATTAAGTCAAGTGTTGTGGGAAATGTGGAGGAATGTTTGACCTTTTCTTGTGCGCCACAAACTCCCCAGCTACTTCTTAATGCACGTAGGTTGTATTTGATGAGGAAGAATATCTGTTTTCTGGAAATCTAATATGGCAAGTGGGTTGAAATAGAGTTTACAGGTTTAGGTTCAATTAACATTTGCAGGGTGCCTATCTACTCTACACTGGGCATTGGTGTTGCTGCTGCTGCTTCTTATCTGTGAGAAAAAAACCTCACTCCTCCCACAGAAAGAGCCTGAGACCAGACAGGATGACTTATGCACGGTCATAGGGTAGATGGTGGAGCTAGGTCACCTGAGATTTGCTTGTTCTAAAAGGAGTTCTGGGTTCTTCAGTCGTGTGACCCCTGCAGTGGAGGAGGACCACGCATCCTTAGCGCACTGCCCCTTGGGATGGGGCAGAAAGAGGAAAAAGAATACACAAGATAATCTAACGCGTTTAAACCAGGACAAGCAAGTTGAAATTAGCTTCTACTCTTGTGAACACTAGTGTCTCTTCCCTTCAGGTCTAAGTTACAATGTCACTTTATATCAGGGAGGACAAGATCATAGTCCTTGGGCAGCCTGTCAATCTTCTGTCACAGGAGCATACTGAAACAAGTACAAAGAAACCTGTGTCATTGAATCTGTCAGTATCATGCCCTTTGGAGACAGAAAGGGACAGTACTCTGTTGAGACACATGAGGGCGCCCGAACCAACTAGCAAGGAGATAGGTCTTTTACATTAAAAAAAAAAAAAAAAAAAAAGAAAAGTGTGAATCCTGGCTAAGTCAGATTGACCATTGATTGTTTCAGGTCATCAGGATGCTTCTTTTTTTTTTTTTAAGAGGATGGCTTATATTTGTGGTCTAGGTCACACACCTGTGACTTAGCCAGTGAGCTTGTAGACGACTGGCATGGTTCTACACATTTTAGGAATTCTGTGATAAAACCATTCTGTTTACCATCCTATTATTACCTAGCAGAGAACTATCAAGAGGTTGTAGGTTTATTAACTATTAACTACTCTGCCCTAGTGCTAAGCGGAGGATCTGTTTACTAACTATTCTGTTTATTAACTAGTTAGGGTTTATTAACTACTTTATTTATTAACTAGTCTGCCCCAGTGCTAAAGGGAAGGCTCACATCCCTACCTAACCATTCAGGGCAGATGAAGGGCTCTATCAGATAACACAGGTGTTATTTTGAGCTCCTTGATTTATAAAAGCAATTCTATTTCAAGGTGATAGTGAGCATTGCACCTTGCTAGTGAAGAAAATGAAACTCCTTTGACCCATTTTTTTCTTCTTAGCATTCTTTCTTCCAGTGGTCTGCAGACAGAGGTCAAGGCTAAATAACTTTCTACTCAATTTGTGACCCTTTTTTGCATTTATCCTACTGCTTGGAAATCTTCCAGGGGAGTGTTAGGAGGTCAGTGTGGAGGCAAATCTGAGCCTGAATGTTTTCCCTTGCATCTTGGTCATCCTCTCAGACACCTTTGTGACAAATCCATTTGTACTCCAAGTAGAGGAAGGATTAGTTGAGGGGTGGGGCCAGCCTGTCATTCTGCCCATGACTGAGAAAGTCTTCCATCTAGTGCTCCATGCAGACCCTTCCTGTTAGAGACCAAGGCTTGCTACTTGGAGTAGACTAGTCCACCCATTGGGCTTCCCAGGTGGCTCAATGGTAAAGAACCTGCCTGCCATGCAGGAGATGCGAGTTCTACCCCTGGGTGGGGAAGATCCCCTGGAGAAGGAAATGGCAACCCACTCCAGTATTCTTGCTTAGGAAATCCCACGGACAGAGGAGCATGGCGAGCTACAGTCCGTGGGGGTCACAAAGAATCAGACACGACTGAGTGCCTAAAAAACAAACAAATCAACTCCATTCATCCATAGTCCTTAAGCTTTCTGTACCTGGGATGGTGAAAATATATGCAGTGAAAATGCAGACAGTGCAGTGTGGGGTAAGACATAGAGGCGTGGACCTGAATCCAAGGCAGCAAATCCACAAGGTTCAGCTGTGAGCTATAATGAGTGAGACTGATGGGTGATGCCAATGAGTTTGTGAAATAGAAATTAAAAAAAAAAAACCCCAAAACAAAAAACTCAGGCTGAAGCATCATTCTGACATATGTAGCCTAAAGCCAGCTTGGCATTTGCGAAATGCTGTCCAAGTATAAAGAAGTGTCTTGCAGCCGTTCCCGGGTGCTAGACAAATCTATTATTCCGAATTTATTGGCCGAGAAAGGGGGATGTGGAGAGGGAGGAGCCTTTATACAAAGTTACCCTGTAAGTCAGCAGAGGGGCCAGCCTAGGAGGTTATAGATTTCTTTACTTGAGGTTGGGAAAGCTTGCCAATAAATTTATTAGGGCAATTCAAATGCATTTTATAATCAAGTTGCATTTAATATGCTTTAGGCTAAAGTGCAATTAAGATAAACCGGTTCCTTGTTCTGAATGGGTATCATGGGAGTCTCAACATACTCTGATTACTATATCGTAGTAATAGAGTGCAGAATGCAGGGTCAGAATTCATACTGGAAGGGTTTTATAATGGTAGCAAAAACGGTCACCAAGCGCCATTCTCTTTCCTTTCACGGAACACGTTTTTTTGTCAGCTGTTTGAGAAATGGACTCTCTCAGCCCTTTAAAAAATTAATTGTAGGGAAATTTAATGGAATAAATGGAATTCCAAGTGCAAAAGGAAACACACTCTGGCCTCAAGGCAAGCATTTTCTTGAACATGTCATCCTGCACTCTCCAGTGACAATAATAGGAAGGGGGAGGAAGAGAGAGAGAGAGAAAAAAAAGTTACAGCTTTGGAGGAAGCGGTGGAAGTCCTTTAGGGCAAAAAACATCAGGGAGTCGCTGTGTGAAGACAGGGAAATTTAACTCAAAAAAGCATGGAGCAGAGGAATATTACTCTTTTCATATAGCAAATTTTAATTATATTTTCAGTCCTCCTTCTCACATTTGTACTTATAATATTTCCTTTACATAGTTGTGATTGATCGTCTTTACTGTTTTTCTTGCAAAGTTAACAAAGGAAGTGCAGTTTCCTCTGTGTGTGTATGTGTGTGTGTGTGTGTGTGTGTGTGTGTGTGTGTGTGTGTGTGGTGTGGGGGCTTGCCCTTCACTTGTCATTTAAATCACTCCCACCAGACTTTGGAATATGGAAAAGAGTGAGAAATGAACCACACTGTTAAAGTCAAACATTAGAAATGAGAAAAAGTATTTCCTAACACGATATTAAACAGACCTTCATCGGTATGAAGGGTGGGTCAGTGTTTGGAGCTTAAAGTCATAGCTTCTCTATTTTTTTCTCCAAAGAAGTAGATACACTGATGGATAGTTTTGCCTAATTCCATGAGTCCAGCTGTCTTTCTGATCAAGGGGAAAGTGCGAGGGTAAGGAGTCATTTCTTTTAGGACGTCAAGTGTTGCCTACACATAACAAGCATCTCATCTCAGTTGGGGCTGACCTTGAGCAGGACTCGAAGGAGCAGGATACATCCATAGTAACAAGACTCTTGAGAATCTGTACCTTTCCTTATGTGTCTCTTTTCCAAAAAATGAAAAATTTTAAGACCTTAGAAACAGCAAGATTTTCATTCAGCTCCGTTCAAAGCCCTTCCCCCACTCTCTCCTTATAATGTTGCCTTTTGCCACGAATTGGAAAGAAAGCTCAGAGCTGCATTCAGAAGCAATGGATGCTAAACCATCAGCTGTAAAGTAGGTGCTGTGAATGGTTGTGCACAGGGAGGGGGAAGAAAGCTTTGCCTCACTGCAGCTTCTGTGCCTATTTCCAAAAAGGATTTGCTACATGGTTGAGAATTGAAACCTTGCTGAGTCCTTGGGTATGGCGGGCTTGTGGAAGGTGGGGAGGGGGAAACTCTAACTACTATTAAGTGATTGAACTTGACTGCTGCTCTCTTGCCAGGGGCTTGGTTTATAATCTCGGTTCTTAATTGGTTGGAACTTCTCCAGCTCTATGGATGTGTGCGTGTGTGCCTTCCTTTGCATGCTCATTCTTGTACATTACATGATTTAAAGGCATGGTCCTTATGAAGATAACCAATGGGCTTTCTAAACTCTAAGCTCTTATTCTAATGGAATTCTTGAATAGGGAATGTGTTATGATCCTCGTATATTCCAAGGAAACTACACTTTTATGCAATTATATATGATGTGTTGAACAGCAGTTGACATAATGACATGATGCTACATTTTGTAGACATCTACTTAAGTATCTATTTCAAATTTTCGCAGTTTTCTTACTGTATTTTTTCCCTTTGGAACCAGCAAAAATTTCCCCATTTCTTCGTCATCTTTAAGCCCTTAAAGGACTTATAGATGATGGGTACCATCCTGTAATGCCTAAGAGATAAGTTGGTCTGAACTTTAGATTTAAAGAGTTATCAGAAACTCAGGGACCCATTCATTAGTTCACTTATTTATTTTATATTTCTTATTTTTACTTTTTATTAAAGTATAATTTGCATTAAGAAAAACGCAAAAATCATAAAAAGTACAGCTTGATAAATTTTCACAAAGTGAACATACTAATGAAAACATCCTCTCTCCAGTCAGGGCTTCTTATGGGCCTAGCCCAATTAAGAGCCAGAGAGCAAAGGGGTCCTATAGAGACAATCCTCCCAGCAGAAGGTTTAATGGAGAAGGCTAAAGTATTGATTTAAAGGGACAAATAAAAGAAAGATGACAAAGAGTCTATTGGACTTGCAATGAGAAATTCAGTGGAGACTTCCATGTCTAGAAGGACAGAGGATTGAATAAGGTGAATTGTTCTCTAACTTAAAACAACGATATATGTTGAACAAAAAATTATGTCAATTTTTAAAATGCTTCATTGATCTCAAGAAATTTCAGAATGCAGATGCCAACAACAAAGTAAAATTCAGAATCTCATGATTTGCCATGTTTGTAGGCTTCACGGGGAGCTAAGGGAAAAACATCTAAGGCCAAGCCAAGGTAGCAGTTTTAACAGCAGATCTACCTATAAAGAGGGTGGAAGACAGATCCTAGGGAAATATTGTTGGCAAAAGTCTTCTTTGGAAATCTGTAACTGACAAATCCATGTTACAGGCTATGAAGTTGAAGAAACTTAGTGACTTGATAGCTAGTGTTTTCTCAAAGAGGATCTGCTAGATTTGTAATTCTCTGAGACTAGTTTGATTATCTTAAGGAAGTTTGTTTATATGGGAGAGTTGCTACTTTCTAATTGAAGCTGATCTGTCCTCTTTTTAATCATAGAACAGGACATTCTTCTGCACAGGAATTCACAAGAATCATGCTTCTTTTTGAGGGAGTAAGTACCAAGGGGACAGAAATGTGTTTGTATATATTCTCTAAGCTTCATAACTGTATGAAAGGATGCACGTAAAAGCCAAATTGTGGAAATAGCAAGGGTTGTCCTTTTTTTTTTTTTTTTAAATTTCACACTATTTCTAAACCAAGGACATCAATAAGGATAGGGAGAAAATATGTGTTGTTAAATATTACTTAGGCACTTGACATGTTATGGGGGCAAAGTCCAACTGCATTCTTACATTCAATCTTTCATTAATAGTTTGGCTAAGTGGCAGTTACAGAGCAACACAAACAGTCATCAATGTGCTGAGTGTTACAGTACAAAAATTCAAGACAATAATCAGACGAGGTGGTCAGAGAAAGTTTCCTAGAGGAGGAGGTATTTAAGCTTGCTTGGAAAATCCCATGGATGGAGGAGCCTGGTAGGCTGCAGTCCATGGGGCCGCTGAGAGTTGGACATGACTCAGTGACTTCACTTTCACTTTTCACTTTCATGCATTGGAGAATGGCAACCCACTCCAGTGTTCTTGCCTGGAAAATGCCAGGGACGGCGGAGCCTGGTAGGCAGCCGTCTATGGGGTCACATAGAGTCGGACACAACTGAAGCGACTTAGCAGCAGCAACAGCAGCAACAATAACCATGATGCAGTTCGGCAGCCGTAGGGGCAGGGCAGTTGGGTTGTACAATTCTAGGGATCACCGATCACAGACCTGTTACCATCACCTACCATAATCTAGGTGCATGGTAACCTCTAATTCTGCAACTCTGGTGTAGAAATGTGTGCAGTGGCAGCAGGGGCTGAGGGGGAGGTTTCCAGTGAGAAGGACCAGCATGCATGGCATGGCCATCCTGAGATGCGGTATGGTGGGCTGAGGGACCGAAAGTGTGCAGCAGGTGAAATTTAGGAAGAGAAAGAGTGATATTAGATGAGACAAATGGGTTTGAATCTAGCTAGACCAGGCATGATTTTATAATCCATGTTAAGATTTTTCAACTCTTTCCTACAAGGGAATGAGATATCATTAAAGGGGTTTAAGCTAGCAAGTGTAGTTGATAAGGTTTGTGTTTAAAAATGTGTATTTCATAGGATGCATATATGTGGAATCTAGAAAAGTGGTATAAATTAACCTATTTGCAGGGCAGGAATAGAGACTCAAATATAGAGAATGGATGTGTATACATGGGGGTAGGGTGGGGAGTGGGATGGATTGGGAAAATGGGATTGACATATACACTCCAGGTGTAAAACAGATCGCTAGTGGGAACATGGTCTATAGCACAGGGGACTAAGCTTCTTGCTTTGTGATGACCTAGAG
>SJYC01121124.1:0-26929 GCA_006408675.1 Madoqua kirkii
GGGAACTGGGGTGGGAGGGAGATCCAAGGTAGGGGGATATGATATATGCATACCTCCCCCTCAGCCCCTGCTGCCACTGCATACATTTCCACATCAGAGTTGAATAATTAGAGGTTACCATACACCTAGACTATGGTAGGTGATGGTAACAGGTCTATGATCGGTGATTCCTAGAATTGTACAACCCAACTGCCCTGCCCCTGCAGCTGCCGAACTGCATCATGGTTATTGTTGCTGCTGTTGCTGCTTTGCTGTACAGCAGAAACTAACACAACATTCTAAAGTGATTATACTCTAATAAAAACGTTTATTTCATGCTACAGTGTGAAGGAGGGATTGGTTGAGAACTAAGGTAGTGTAGGCACACTAATCAGAGACGAATGATGATGAATGATGCTTGGACTACAGTGATAGTGGGGTTGGAGAAAAAAATGTATGGATCCAAGAGACATTTAGGGAATTATATCAGTGGGATCAGGTGACTGGTATTTTGGAGTGGAATACAGTATGGACAGAGAAAGGTTAGATTCAAAGATAATTTCTGGGTTTCTGTGTTGACCTGGATGGATGGGGTGGCATTTACTAACATGTAAGACACTAGTGGGAGAGATTTTCTTGTGCGTGTGAGTGCAAAGTCATGTCTTGGTTTTCGACTGAATTAAGATGCTATGTTGTCTAATGGGAGATTTTGAGAGGTGGCTGGATATATGGATCTGGGTGTCAAGAGGGGGATTGGAGCTGTAATTACACAGCTGGTAATTACAACTGGTATTTACAGCTGACAACAGTGGTTGTCAGGGTTTAGAAACTCTGGAAGTGTTTGAGATTATTTAGATAAAAGTGTTAGTGGACTTCCCTGGTGGCTCAGACAGTAAAGCGTCTGTCTACAATGCGGGAGATCTGGGTTCGATCCCTGGGTCAGGAAGATCCCCTGGAGAAGGAAATGGCAATCCACTCCAGGACTATTGCCTGGAAAATCCTGTGGACAGAAGAACCTGGTAGGCTACAGTCCATGGGGTCGCAAAGAGTCAGACAAGACTGAGCGACTTCACGATGACGACGACGACGACGACGTAGGGTTAGAATCAAAGAAGACCCCTTCCCCAAAAGAGGTTTCTGGAAGTCACATGTTAAATGGCTGGACAGAGGGAAAGGAAGTTACAAAGGAGACATAAAAGGAGAGTTCAAAGAGATAAGAGCGTGCAGTTATCAAAAGCAAGGGAAGAGGATATTTCATGAAGAAGAAAGTATTTACCTTTCAATGCTGTTGAGGGATTAAGGGTGTAAGGTAGGACATCTTTAGCTGCAAGCAACAGAAAATCTGATTCAAACTTACTTTAACAACCAGATTATGTAACAAATCTTCTAACTTGAATTTTGAAAAGATACAGTACAAGGCTTCAGCTTCACCTTATGCTAATGGCTCTGCTTTCATGACCCTAGATTGGGTTGGTTTTATCTTTAGATAATGATGATGATTGCTATTATAAATTATGGTTGCTTCTGGCTTCATATCAATATGTCCTGGTGTCCAGAAGTGAGAGTTTGTCTCTTTCAACTTGCTCACCATTGAGAATGAGAAAATTTATTTTACAGAAGACTTCTGCACACTCTTCTGACTTATTATTGAACTGTACTGAGTCATATGCTCATCCTGTGCCAAATCCTGACCAGAAGAATACTTTGCATTTAACAAGTTAAATGTGATTCCTGAAAATATCACTGCTATGGGGTGGGGTGGGGAAGGGGAGAGAGGCAAAAATAGACCAGCAAGGCCAATCCCAGGAAATTGGAATGGAGCTATTTTCTCTTGAGCCACAAAAGTGAAGTCCTTTTGGGAATGATGGGACAGAGTATGGTGGATTGGTTGGGCAATCAACAATGTCCAGTATATTAACATAAAGAAGGGCTAAGGATTGTATTTTGGAATTAGAAAAAAATTTATGTGTATATATTGAGGTATAATTGACATATATAACATTCACATTTATAAAACTGTGCTATGAAACTGTGGTCACAATCAGGATAAAGAAGATATCCATAACCACAAAAGTTTCCTCATGACCCTTTGTAGTAATTTTTCCCTGTTCTCGCTGTCATACCTCTCTCTTCTTGTCCAGTCCTCAGGCAGTCATTGATTGTGTCTTCAGGGGAATTTATCTCTTTCATTCAAATTGTCTAATTTATTACTGTAAAATTGTCTACAATATTCCCTATTCTTATATATTGAGGTATAATTGACATATATAACATTCACATTTATAAAACTGTGCTATGAAACTGTGATCACAATCAGGATAAAGAAGATATCCATAACCACAAAAGTTTCCTCATGACCCTTTGTAGTAATTTTTCCCTGTTCTCGCTGTCATACCTCTCTCTTCTTGTCCAGTCCTCAGGCAGTCATTGATTGTGTCTTCAGGGGAATTTATCTCTTTCATTCAAATTGTCTAATTTATTACTGTAAAATTGTCTACAATATTTCCTATTCTTTTTAATATCTTTGGAATCTGTAATGATGTCATCTTTCTCACTGCGATTATTAGTTACTCACCAGTACCAAAAGATAATTATTGCTTACTTACCAATTATCAAAAGGTAATTTCTGGGTTTCTGTCTTGCACTGGACGTTTTCTCTTTTGTTCTGCATCATTCTGGTGAAAAATTTTCTCCACTGGATTTCCTTTCTTGTCCTCCTCCTCCTGCCCACCCCATCCTCTTCCTCCTCTTTCTTTTCCCTGTATGTTGTTAGAAAATGGAATTATAAACAGGCAGAACCATTATAGTATTGTAAAATAGAATAAAGTTTTAAATTAATAAAAAAACAAAACAAAAAAACAGTATCAAGTTAAGACTCACCTAAAGCAAGTACCTCTCCATCACAGCCAGGTTCTAATAATTCTTTTTAAAATGTTAAGTTACTTTATGTAAGATAATTATTTTCACATTGTGAAAATTTACAATATGCAAGATCAGAAAATAAAACTGAAAAGCCCCATTTTGTTTTTCACCTGTCTCTTTAGTTTCCACACACTTTGACCTCCAGATGTGGTTATTCTTAACAGCTTGATGAATATTCTCCTAGATGCAATGTTATCATTGTTTTAAAATTTAAATGGACTTACATTGTACATATTGCTCCATAATTTATTCTGTTTCCTTTAAGAACATTTTGTAGAAACTTTCAGTTAAATATACAGATAGACAGTATTTTAAAAACTGGTTTGTTTTTTTTTTTGGCCATGCAATATGTAATATCTTAATTCCTTGACCAGGAAGGGAAGCCACATTCCCTGCATTGGAAGCTCAGTGTCTTAATCACTGGACCACAAGGGAAGTCCCTAAAATTGTCCTATAGAAAAAAAGTGCAAAATACATAGCCAAACCCTTAGTAGGCACAGAGCAAAAACACAAAATTTTATACAGGTTAAAAAAGCATCCTCTTTTGTACCATTTCTTTGAATAGTCCATAATAATGACAATTCCCTCTAGATACTCACCAATGCTGAATAGCAACAATTAGAGGATATTAGGTGAAATTAAACTGTCATTTAGATTTTATTTGCTAGGTTACTACTATGTCTTTCAAAATGAATCTCTTCCTCTACTTTAAATTTATTTTCATTTTTTTCTTTATTTGAATTTTCTACTCTTTTTTTGTGTGTATATATTCACAAATTATGTTTTTCGTAGAAAAAAGTCATTCATCAAAATTTTCATTATTTGGCATAAATTTCTTCATGGCATTTGCTTTGAATTTGTAAAATATTCTCTGTACCTGTAATTAAGACCATTTGTTGGCTTTAATATTTGTTTGTAGCTTCTTTCCATTTTTTCATTAATCGGACTTAGTAAAGATTTGTTCATTATATTGTTTTCAAAGCATCATTTAAAAAAGTCTTTTAGCTTCTTGTTCTAGATTATTAATTTCTATTTTATCTTTATTCTTTGCTTACTTATTTTAAGCTTCAAAGCCTTTTAAAAAATTTATTTATTTTAATTGGAGGCTAATTACTTTACAATATTGTATTGGTTTTGCCATACATCAACATGAATCCACCACAGGTATACACGTGTTCCCCATCCTGAACCCTACTCCCACCTCCCTCCCCATACCATCCCTCTGGGTCATTCCAGTGCACCAGCCCCAAGCATCCTGTATCCTGCATCGAACCTAGACTGGCGATTCGTTTCTTATATAATATTATACATGCTTCGATGCCCTTCTCCCAAATCCCCACCCTGTCCTTCTCCCACAGAGTCCAAAAGACTGTTCTATACATCTGTGTCTCTTTTACCGTCTCGCATACAGGGTTATCGTTACTGTCTTTCTAAATTCCATATATATGCATGAGTATACTGTATTTGTGTTTTTCTTTCTGGCTTACTTCACTCTGTATAATAAGCTCCAGTTTCATCCACCTCATTAGAATTGATTCAAATGTATTCTTTTTAATGGCTGAGTAATACTCCATTGTGTATATGTACCACAGCTTTCTTATCCATTCATCTGCTGATGGACATCTAGGTTGCTTCCACAAAGCCTTTTGGAGGTGGAGTTTAGTTACTTGAAGGAGTTTGATTTTATGCGAAAAATTTCTTACTATGCAATGCTTTAAGCATACATATTTCCCTCAAAGCTACTTGGTAACACTGTAAAAATTTTATCTTGTTTTTCTCAATAATTTATAATTTCATCTTGAATTCTCTTTAAACATAAGTAATTATTTAGATACGTTTTAGTTTTCGGTTGGTACCACTAATATTTTAAAACATAATTGGAGTCATGTTTTTTCTAGTAATGACAAGTGCTACATTTCCTCAAGAATATTGGCCTGCAACTACTTTTGCTTTTTCCACTGTTACTGATTGCTATTGTCTATGATTTTAGATCCAGATTCATATTAATATTTCAAAGTTATGGTCAATACTTATTTAGCTTTAACTGTAGGCTTTATTGGGGGTTCCCTGGTGGCTCAGGTAGTTAAAAAAAAACTCCTTCAATGCAGGAAACTGGGGTCGATCTCTGGGTCTGGAAGATCCCCTGGATAAGGGAATGGCTACCCACTCCAATATTCTTGCCTGGAAAATTTTTTGGACAGGGGAGCCTGGTGTGCTACAATCTGTGAGGTTGCAAAGAGTTGGACATAACTGAGCGATTAACATTGTACTGCACTGTGTAGACTTTTTTTTTTGGGTTTCCCAAGTGGCTCAGTGGAATAGAATTTGCCTCATTGCAGGAGACACGGGGTTTGATCCCTAGTTTGGGAAGTTGCCCTGGAGAAGGAAATGGCAACCCATTCCAGTATTCTTGCCTGGAAAATTTCATGGACAGAAGAGTCTGGCGGACTGTAGTCCTTGGAGTTGCAAAGAGTTAGACGTGACTGATCACACACAGAAAAGTTTAGGCTTTATTTGGTTCTCTAGTAGAACTTCCCTGGTGGCTCAGATGGTAAAGAATCTGCATAAGTGCAGGAGACTCAGGTTCAGTTCTTGGGTCAGGAAGAGCCCTTAGAGAAGGGAATAACTACCCACTCCAGTATTCTTGCCTGGTGAATTCCATAGACGGAAGAGCCTGGCAGGCTACAGTCCATGGGGGTTCTCTGGAAGTGGAAGTGAAGTCGCTCAGTCGTGTCTGACTCTTTGTGACCCCATAGACTATAGCCCTCCAGGCTCCTCTGTCCATGGAATTCTCCAGGCAAGAATACTGGAGTGGGTTGCCATTTCATTTCCTTCTCCAGGGGATCTTCCCTACCCAGGGATTGGACCCAGGGATTGAACCTGGGTCTCCTGCATTGTAGGTAGATGCTTTAACCTCTGAGCCATCTAAGCACCATATATCCTGTATTTTCCCTTTTTAAGGCACATTTATTTTGTTTGTTTGTTTTGATGGAAAATTTCTTTAAATCAGGAGGGGGGCCTCTGATAAAATTTTCAAGTTCTTACATGTTAAAAATATCTTTATTTCTCCCTCTTATTTAATTATAGTTTTAGTCAGATAGAGAACTGCATTCAAAGTAACTTTCTCTTAGATCATGGAACTGTTTCTCCAATATATTTTAGCATTTTTTGCTACAAGGAGAATTTTGATGCCTATTTGATTTTCATTTCATTGATGATAAGCTACTTTCTATTTTCTGAATGATTTTGGTTTATGTTTTATTTGGGTGGATATTTTCCAAGAGCCAACTAATTAAGTCTTAGCAGTCGCCTATAAGATGATGGATCTCAACTACCAAACTATCTTCCATAAAGATCTTGTCAAGGCTTGGTTTTAGGCATTGTTTGTTCTAGGAAGATCCAGAGTACGTCTTACACAATAGTGTTATCCTTAGTACTAAGGAAAGCTGCTTTTGGTAATTCAGTCTGACATTTGGATATTAATGAGGACTTTCCACTCTGGCAGGGTCAGAACTTCCTGGTATAGCTTTTAATTCAGGACAGCTCAACTCCCAGAACCTTGGTTCCATTCGAAACTTTGAGCACTTTCTGTCAAGGAAGCTTTGAGTGGAATTGTCTTATGAAAATTTAGCCTAGCCTTCATCATGGTGGTAACTCAACAGAGATTTTTGGAAGCCCAACCCCCCAACTCTGCATATCTTTTTCTCTCTCTTGTGCCTTTCACTGAAGGATTCATCATTTCAGCGGCTCTGAACTCTGATTTCTGCTTTCTTATCCCAGCAGAACTGCTAATTCTGCTCAGCTCCAGAGTTTTCCTTCTTCTGGAAATGGCAGACTCATCCTACCTATTTCCAAGTCCTTAAAAGAATTACTTCATATGTGTCATCAAGCTTTATAGTTATTTATGTTAGAGTCAAATGCAGTCCCAGTTATTCTACTATGATCATGAGTATAGGTGAGTTGTTTTTTTTGTTGTGACTTGTGTTAGTGAAACATCTTAAAAAAAAAAAAAAGTTATTTATTTATTTATTTATTTTGGCCACACAGCATGTGGGATCTTAGTCCCCTGACCAAGGTTCAAGCCTATGCCCTCTGCATTGGAAGTACAAGCATCTTAACCACTGAATTGCCATGGAAGTCCCAGGTTTTACCAATCTTATTTATGACTTCTCAGTTTTATGCCCTATTTAGAAAAATTGTCTCCATTCTGAGATTATAGTACTCCTCCAGACTAGGTTATATTTTAGTATTACTTGTGGTTTAATCTTTAAGGATTTTAATCTCTGATAGAAGACTTATTTTGATGATGTATGTTATGAAATATGGAGCAAATTTAATTTTGCCCTCAAGAAGGTAGTTCCCAAACCATTTATTTTTTAAAAAAACATAACTTTTAACCACTTAAGTGAAATGCCTCATATAATTTTACTATATTTTTCATTCTTCAGTTCAGTCAGTTCAGTCGCTCAGTCATATCTGACTCTCTGCGACCCCATGGATCACAGCACACCAGGCCTCCCTATCCATCACCAACTCCCGGAGATCACTCCCGGAGTTGGTGATGCCATCCAGCCATCTCATCTGTCATCACCTTCTCCTCCTGCCCTCAATCCCTCCCAGCATCAGGGTCTTTTCCAGTGAGTCAACTCTTCTCATGAGGTGGCCAAAATATTGGAGTTTCAGCTTCAGCATCAGTCCCTCTAATGAACACCCAGGACTGATCTCCTTTAGAATGGACTGTTTGGATCTCCTTGCAGTCCAAGGGACTCTCAAGAGTCTTCTCCAATACCACAGTTCAAAAGCATCAATTCTTTAGCACTCAGATTTCTTCACAGTCCAACTCTCACATCCATACATGACCCCTGGAAAAACCATAGCCTTGACTAGACGGACCTTTTTTTGGCAAAGTAATATCTCTGCTTTTGAATATGCTATCTAGGTTGGTCATAAATTTCTTTCCAAGGAGTAAGCATCTTTTAATTTCATGGCTGCAATCACCATCTGCAGTGATTTTGGAGCCCCCAAAATAAAGTTTGACACTGTTTCCACTGTTTCCCCATCTATCTGCCATGAAGTGATGGGACCAGATGACATGATCTTCGTTTTCTGAATGTTGAGCTTTAAGCCAACATTTTCACTCTCCTCTTTCACTTTCGTCAGGAGGCTTTTTAGTTCCTCTTCACTTTCTGCCATAAGGGTGGAGTCATCTGCGTATCTGAGGTGATTGATATTTCTTCTGGCAATCTTGATTCTAGCTTGTGCTTCATCCAGCCCAGTGTTTCTCATGATATATTCTGCATAAAAGTTAAATAAGCAGGGTGACAATATACAGCCTTGATGTACTCCTTTTCCTATTTGGAACCAGTCTGTTAGTATAATTCTTGACTTTCTAGTCTGTTACATTGGTTGTGTTCACAAACTAACACTCACCACTTAATTATAAACTCATGCAATTGTAACTTTATGATGCATTTTAATATATGATAGTTATTTTCCATTAACCTTTTTGATAATTGTAACAGTTCTTCTTGTTTATCTATTTTTCCATGTCAACTTTAGAATCAACATGTATTATTGAAAAAGTCGCATTGTTATTTATTTAGTGTATAAATTGATTTATCGAGAATTGTTATCTTTGTGATGTCATTTTGTTCAGGAATTCATGTTGCCATTTTATTTAGTCAAGTACTCTTTTGCATCCCTCAATAGCACATTTCTTGTTAAATTCACTTCTAGGTGCATCTTTGCTGATATTTTTCATCATCAAAGCATCTTTGGTGATATTTTTCATATAGGTTATTTTCCCACTGCACCTTCTAGTTATTTGTTGCTTGTGTGTATGAACGCCTTTGGCTGAATAAGATTCCATTGCATGTGCATGCGTGCCTGCTCAGTCACTCATGGTGTCTGACTGTTTGCGACCCCATGGACTGCAGCCCACCAAACTCCTCTGTCCATGGAATTTTCCAGGCATGAATCTTGGAGTGGGTTACCATGTCCAAGGGATCTTCCTGACCCAGGGATCGAGTCTGTGTCTTCTGTGTCGGCTGCATTGGCTGGCGGATTCTTAACCAATGGACCACCAGGCAAGTCTTGAGATGTTCTTGGGAAATGGTTGGGAAGGTTTCCCAGATCAAGTGACAACTTGACAAATAAAGGAAGCTTTCTGAAAAGGAAGATCCAGAGTACCATAGAGAAGGACATGGCACTTTCACGGCATTCCAAATTTAGCCTGGTTTGAGTATGGATGGAGCAGTGGACGTGGTGACCAGGAAGTAGTGACTGATGAATTTGGGCAAATACGAGCATGAAAGACTTGACTTCCAACCCTAACCTAGTTAGAAATTTCATTATTAATATGTATTTTTCTTCCTTATACCCCCTCTGAGATATTTATAAAGGTTACTCTTTTTCATATGATGTCATTTAACTCGTTGCATTCTCTTTTCACTAGCAGTAGGTTTTTTTTTAGCTGCTAAAGCTAAAACCAGTGGAATTCTGCCCTCAGTTTTTTTCCATTCATAGTCTAAATTCTATTACTAGATTTCTAGATATTGTCATTCCTGAGCTTTTGGAAAAAAACTTGCTTTACTAAAGAAGTATTTTTCTGATAATTGGTGAATTCATTTATTACTACTCTATTACAGAGTTTTGTTTGTTTATTTTGTCAAAGAGATTGTTTTGAAGGTGTGATTTTCAGTGGTCAGATATCACAGGGGATAAGTATAACTTGATAAAATGAATCATCAAGTAACTTTCCATTGTTTTCTATGGTCTAGTGCATTTTAAACACTGTGTATGCTTGCTAAGTCGCTTCAGTCATGTCCGGCTTTGTGTGACTCCATGGACAGTAGCCTGCCAGGCTCCTCTGTCCAGGAGAATCTCCAGGCAAGGACATTGGAGTGGGTTGCCATGCCCTCCTCAAGGGGATCTTTCCAACCCAGGGGTCAAACCCGTGTCTCTTATGTCTCCTGCATTGGCAAGTGGGTTCTTTACCAATAGTACCATGGATGATCTTTCCCAAATTTCAAAAGCTTTATTATTTAGTAAGGAAATCTTCTAATGAAATCTTTATGATTTTCAACATGTGAAATTATGTCATTTGCCAATAGAGATAATTTTACTTCTTCCTTTCAAATTTTGATGTCTTTTATTTCTTTTTCTTACTGGATTACTCTGGCTAGGATTTCCAGTATTATGTTGAATAAGAGTGTGAGAGTGGGCACCCTTGTCTTGTTTACTAATCTTAGAGGTAAAGATTTCATCCTTTTAACATTGAATGTGATGTTAGTTGTGGGCTTATCATATATGGCCTTTATTATACTGAGGTATAATTCTATACCTAATATGTTAAGAGGGTTTTTCTTTTTATCACGGGCAGATGTTAAATGTTCTCAAGTTCTTTGTTTGCATTTATTGAGAAGATCATATGATTTTCCCTTTCATTCTATTAATGGATGTGTCATATTTATCTATTTGTGTATGTGTTGTTTTTCAGTCACTAAGTTGTGTCTGATTCTTTGCAACCCCATGCACTGCAGCATGCCAGGCTTCCCTGTCCTTCACAATCTCCTGGAATTTGCTCAGACTCATGTCCATTGAGTTGGCAATGCGATCCAACCATCTCATTCTCTATTTCCCCTTTCTTCTCCTGCCTTCAACCTTTCCCAGCATGAGGGTCTTTTCTAATGAGTCAACTCTGCATCAGGTGGCCAAATACTGAAGCTTCAACTTAAGCATCAGTCCTTCCAATGAATGTTCAGGGTTAACTTCCTTTAGGATTGACTAGTTTGATCTCCTTGTAGTCCAAAGTACTCTCAAGAGTCTTCTCCAGCACCACAAATCAAAAGCACCAATTCTTCAGTGCTCAGCCTTCTTTGTGGTCCATACATGACTACTGGAAAAACCATAGCATTGACTAGATGGACCTTTGTTGGCAAGCTGATGTCTCTGTTTTTTCATAGGCTATCTAGGTTTGTCATAACTTTTCTTCCAAGGAGCAAGCATCTTTTAATTTCATGGCTGCAGTCACCATTTGCAGTGATTTTGGAGTTGAAGAAACTGGAGTCTGTCACTGTTTCCATTTTTTCCCCATCTATTTGCCAAAATGAATTGTGTCCTGCTACTAAATGATCAGAAATACTGAGGTTTTCTCAGCACCAAGGTAGAATTTTTTTTTTTAATGAAATGGACATTTATGCACCAGGTAGGTCTTATTATTATTGTAAGGCAAGAAGTTAAAATATTTCACTGTTTAGCTTAATACTAAATATCTAGCAATTTATTTGCATATTCATGGTGAATACTACCCTTTAGCACTGTATTATTTTCCTCTTTGGAATGTTCAAAGCTTATGACTATAAATCCTAGTTTGTCTACCATAAATATAGCTATCATTAGCTTCCAATTTATCACCTCTTATCTAGAAAAATCTTTGCTTGTGGTTTTGTTTTAGAACTTTTTGGATCTCTGTATTTTAGGTTCGCACACAGAACTGATAGAGGATGGGAAGCATGGCATTTCCCATCATGCCCTGCTTGTAGGGTTTATTTTGTCTCTCTTCAGCATACAGTGCTTTAAGCTCATTCATGGAAGTCAGTGAACTGTTACCTTCCTTCTTTCAGCCCACTTACTTCTGTAAGACATTTTTTTCTATTTGTTTCAAAGAGTGAAGTCTGGTTTTACCTGCCATGAGAAGTCTTGATTGGGTCCACCTCTCTTCAGTGGAAATGACTAATAGAGCCTGATATGACACTGTTTCTCTCTAAGTCTTTTAGGTTTTGGTGTAGAAAGATTGTGTGTGTGTGTGTTTAAAAAAATATTGTTTTATTCCTAACAGGAGTGGCCTGCCTGGAGGTGGGTGGGTGTGCCAGGCTCAAGGTATGTGGGGGCTGTGAAGAGCAGATGATAACTGAGAGGCTGGAGAGAAAGGGAGTGGGTCTGGAGGCCAGGCCCAAAGGTTCCTCCAGTTTACTTATGGCAAGAGACAGATTTAACAAAGGACTCATGGCAAGCTATCACCAGGGCCACCAATAAGATTAAGAAATTCTTGGAAATCTAGCTGCCCATCAGAGTTGAGGTTCAATTTCTTCATCATGTGGTCAAGGACACCAGAGTCCTTTGGGTTCTTTGTGAAGGCATCCAGCTCTGTATTCATGAAGATTAGGGACTTGGCCTTGGAGAGTTTGCTGTTATTACCATCCCTTCCAGCATGCTTTTGGAAAACAGCTATCAGAGTCTTGATGCACCAGTGGCTCAAATGGTAAAAGCATCTGCCTACAATGCAGGAGATCTGGGTTCAGTCCCTGAGTTGGGAAGATCCTTTGGAGAAGGAAATGACAACCCACTCCAGTACTCTTGCCTGGAAAATCCCATGGATGGAGGAGAGTGGTAGGCTACAGTCCATAGGGTTGCAAAGAGTCAGACACGACTGAGCAACTTCACTTCACTTCACTTCACTTCAGTCTTTGTAGGGTTGGATACTTTTGCCATGTTGGAGAGGAGCAAGGTATGTGGATGTGAGCGGAGAGCAGTGTGGTAGACACTGGGCCTGGTGTGCTAAGTTTTCATTCTTTGTACCCTCAGTTTTAGTGTAAGTTTGGTAGAAATGGGTATTATTTTAACCAAGAAGGTCTAAGAGTTGTTTTTCGTTACTAATCCTTCCTCAGCAAGAAGGTGAGTTACCAGCTGTGGGTTAGTATTTCTGACTTCAGTCTTTTTTGTTTGTTTCATTCAGCCTGAATAATTTGAGTGAAAACAATTTTTTTTTGCTTAGTATTTTACTTTCTGGAAACATCAAGACCTTATGACCATTACTTGGAAACAATGTATAGTTGGTTTGGGTCTTGTGTGTTTGAGGTGTGTGTGTGTGTGTTTTTCTAAACAGATATTGAGTAAAATCTTCAGGTCACATATGAGGCAAAATACTTAATGTTTCCAAGATCAACCAGCTTAAAACAGCTTGTTAAACCCATTGTTTATTAAAGTGAAACAATGGAAAAGAGGAAGTGGTGGAAAGCTGCTTGGTTAATATTAATGAAAGTCATCCTTCTCTTCCACATAAGCTATGTCACACCACAGTGAATTAGAAGCTGAATGAAGTTTTGAGATCTGATTCAGAAATCTCTGAACCAAACTAAAACAAAACACAGCTCTAATGGCATGAGTTTCACGTCAGATGTTTTGCTAGGTTGTTCTACAGATCTTGCTAAGACAGAAGATCTGGGTCCATGTTAGGTTGACTGAATGCTTGTTCTCAAATATTTCTTCAAGTAAGATCAAACATCCACTCCAAGCAGGCTGGGAACTCCTCAGGGAGCTGAGCCACCTAGCAGAGGAGGCAGGGTTGGAGGGATCAGAATAACCCCTATTTTCTCACTGTAATGGTTCATTTACTATGTCAACTTCACTAAGGCCACAGTACCCAGATATTTGGTCAAATACCAGTCTAAGTGTCACCATAAAGGTATTTTTTTAAGATAAGATTCATATTTAAACACAATAGACCTTGAGTAAGTAGGTTACCCTCCATGTGAGTGGACCTCAACTAGTCAGCCTGAAAAAGGGTTGAGGGCTCCTGAACCAAAGGGAATTCTGCTCCCAGACTGCTTTTGGACTTGGGCTACATCATCAGCTCTTCTCTGGGTCTCTAGGCTGCTGTTTTGCTATATAGATTTCAGACTTGCCAACTCCCACAGCACTGATATGAGTCAACGCCTTAAAATAATATCTCTATCTATTTATCATCATCATCAGTATCTTCCAGCCATCTCTGTCCCGTTGGTTGTGATTCTCTTGGAGAATACTGACTAGTTCACTTACCAGAGTATAAAGAAGATATAAAAAAGCCTTCAAGACTATAAGAAATAAATGTCTGCTAAGGCTCTATAATTAATACCAGGACTTTCCTGAATGTAAACCTTGGTGAATGATGGTAAGAAAATTGGAGTGGAGCATCAAAATTCTAGGTATTTATGAACTGGGTAAAATAGCACAGAAAAAGGTTGCTGGAGGTTCCAACACAGTTTCATTCAGTCGTGGCAGGAACTCCATGATGGCACTCTAAGATCACTGTGGGAGACATCTTAATACTCATCACAAGTGTGTGTTTACTTGCTTCAGTTATATCAATTTCCCTTACCTTCTCATGTTAAGTATTCAGCCCTCCATGTCTTATTTCCTGTATAAATGGGAATTATAACTCAGGAATCAGTTGTAGGGACTAGATGAGATTGTGGATAGGAAAAATGACACAGCTCTTTGCACATGAAACAAATTATTGTGTTACTGTGTATTTTTTTGTGACCTGCCTGGGATATAATGGGCATATTTTTTGCATGTGACCTAACTGCACATATGCAGTGCACACAACTTGTGGCCATGGTTGGGGTTCCTGCAAACTTGTTTCAGGAATGTACCAGAAAAAGGGTTTGCAAGCAGAATACCTGAGTCACTTTTTCTTCCAATGAGGATTGTATTCTCCACTTCTGAAGACTAGACCCTACCCAGCTGACCTCCTTTTTGCCCTTTCCCATGAGAACATACATCTTATTTGTTAGAACCCTCTATTGTTACCTGTTGGATCTAGCAAAATGGCAATTCTTTTGTTAAAGGCTCTTGTCAGACAATGCAGATCAGAGTGGACTATGGCCAAGAAAGGCTTTTTTGGAACATAGTCATCCAGTGAATATTTTTATCTGCCTTTGGGAACTGGTTGTATTTTGGCCTCTTACCCCAAAGGAGATCCCTCTGACTCAAGGATGTGACAGGTCTTATAGTTCCTTTCCCATCAGAAGTTGCTACACTACTCCTGAGCCCATTTATTTTTGAGAAACTGTCCCTCTTTTTCTGGGCTATGGGAAGAGGAAGGAGTTGAATTTAGGGATGAAGGGCTAGTATTTATGGAAAACAGTGAATCTGAAAGAAGCTCTTTCTACACATGCCCTCTATCACCAAAGAAAAGATCTAACATTGAAGTTAACTACCCTGTCTTGGAGGAGTGTCATTCTGCCCCACTTCCTGTTGTCTAGTGGTCACTCAGAGCCAGTGTCTCCTGAATATGCCTCAGTATGGTAACTAGCAGGTCCACAGACTGTAGCTAGATAGTTATGCTAAGAAAATTTCTTCAAGAAGTTGTTGTTGTTGTTTAGTTGCTGAGTTCTGTTTGACTCTTTGCAGCCCCATGAACTGCAGTACACCAGGCTTCTCTGTTCTTCACTCTCTTGGAGTTTGCTCAAATTCATGTCTGTTGAGTCAGTGATGCTATCCAACCATCTCATCTTCTGTTGCTCCCTTCTCCTCCTGCTTTCTCCTCCTGACCTCTGTCTTTCCCAGCATCAGGGTCTTTTCCAGTCAGTCAGCTCTTCACATCAGGAAGCCAAAGCATTGGAACTTCACTGTTAACATCAATCCTTCCAATGAATATTCAGGGTTGATTTCCTTTATGATTGATTGATTTAATCTCCTTGCATCCAAGGACTCTCAAGAGTCTTCTCTAGCACCACAAATCAAAAGCATCAATTCTTCGGTTCTCAGGCTTCTTTATGGTCCAACATGTCCAACATTTGGACATGACCACTGGGAAAACCATAGCTTTGACTATACAAACCTTTGTTGTATAGGAGGGGATCCTATAAAGCAGAAATAGCATAGTGGCAGGTGCCAGCATGTTTTGGGTTTTGGTCTCTGAAACTGGACAACATATGGATGTGGCTGGTGCTCTGGTGTGATAGTTAATTTTATGTGTCTTTTATGTGTCAAAATCACTGATCCATGAGGTGTGTAGATATTTGTTAACACATTATTCTGGGTGTTCCTGTGAGGGTGTTTTTATGTGAGGTTAACATTTAAATTGGCTCTCCAGGTGGCAAAAAACTTTACAGTGGTAAAGAACTTGCCTGCCAGTGCACAAGATGCAAGAGACACCAGTTCAATTCCTGGCTCAGGAAGATTCCCTGGAATAGGAAATGGCGACCCATTCCAGCATTCTTGCCTACAAAATTCCATGGACAAAGAAGGCTTGAGGGCTACAGTCCATGAGGGTGCAAAGAGTTGGACACAACTGAGTGACTGAATATACAACATTTAAATGCAAATTTCCTGGTGTTCCAGTGGTTAAAACTCAGTTCTTCTACTAGAGAGGGTCTGGATTCAATCCCTGGTTGGAGAACTAGGATCCCACAGGCCACATAGCCAAAAAAAATCTATTTGGGAGTTCCTTTGTGGTCCAGTGGCTAAGACTCTGTTCTCTCAATTCAGGGGATCCAGGTCTGATTCTTGGCCAGGGAACCAGATCCCACATGCCACAACTAACACTAGGTGCAGCCTAATATACAAACAAACAAACAAAACATTTAAATTGATGGTCTAAGTAAAGCAGATTTCTCTCCCTCATGTGGGTGGGCCTCATCCAATTAGTTGAAGGTTGGGCTCAGTATAGATATGAGAGTTGGACTAGAAAGAAAGCTGAGCACTGAAGAACTGATGCTTTTGAACTGTGGTGTTGGAGAAGACTCTTGAGAGTTCCTTGAATTGCAAGGAGATCCAATTAGTCAATCCTAAAGGAGATCAGTCTTGGGTGTTCATTGGAAGAACTGATGTTGAAGCTGAAACTCCAATACTTCAGCCACCTGATGCTAAGAGATGACTCATTTGAAAAGACCCTAATGCTGGGGAAGATTGAGGGCAGGAGGAGGATGACAGAGGATGAGATGGTTGGATGGCATCACTGACTCAATGGAGATGAGTTTGAGTTAACTCCAGGAGTTGGTGATGGACAGGGAGGCCTGGCGTGCTGTGGTCCATGGGTTATGAAGAGTTGTACACAACTCAGTAACTGAACTGACTGACTGGGCTCAGTCACTCAGTCGTGAATGACTCTTTGTGACCCCATGGACTGTAGCCTGCCAGGTTCTTCTGTCCATGGGATTTCCCAGGCAATAATACTGCAGTGAGTTGCTGTTTCCTATTCCAGGGGATCTTCTTGACCCAGGGATCAAATCTGTGTCTCCTGCATTGGCAGGTGGATTCTTCATCACCGAGCCACCCAGGAAGCCCTCATACTACACTTGAACTTAGCCAAAAGGCTGAGAAGCAAAGGTTGAAGGTTGGCATCACAGAAAAAGGCTAATCCTTTCCTAAGTAAGAATTCTGTCTACCTGACTGCTTTCAAACTGGGATATAGGCTTTTTATTGCCTTTGGACTTGACTGAAACATCAACTCTCCTGGGTCCTGAACCTGCTGGCTTTCAGACTGAAACTTCACCATCAGCCCTATTCTTAGGCCTTCCAAGTCAGATTAAAACTGACCCATTTGCTCTCCTGGGTCTCCAGCTTGCCAACTCACCCTGCAGTTACTGGGACTTATCAGCATCCATAATGTCATGAGCCAATTCCTTATAATAAATCTCTCTGTATATACACCCATTGGTTCTGTGTCTCTGCAGAATCCTAACTAATATACCTGGTCTCTCTGCACAGACTTCAGCTCTCCTTAAGATCTGGTGACTGGCCAGCATAATTGATAAAGATGTAAAGTTCAGAGAGAGGTTATACAGCCAGCTTGTGTGGCCCTCTCTGGTGCCTGGTTACTAATTCCTGTCTTGTGTTTCCAGCTGGGCAGGATCAGGATTTCTGGGACTCAAGCATGGCCTGCCCCAGGGTCAGGTTTTGTTCTGTTTATTTCTTCCAGTAGGGGATTCTCTGACAAGCAGGAGACCTGGGTTCGATTCTTGGGTTAGGAAGATCTCCTGGAGAAGCAAATGGCAAGCCTCTCCAGTATTTTTGCCTGGGAAATCCTATGGACAGAGGAGCCTGGTGGGCTGCAGTTCATGGGGTCAGAAAGAGTTGGATATGACTGATCAACTAATACTTTCACTTCCTGTCACTCTCTGACAATCACTTGGTGGCAAGAATCTGCCTAAAGGACCAGGTCTTAGCCACTGGGCCATGACTCTAAGGCTCAATATTTTATAAATATTTAATTTCATTTATTTATGCATTACTTATCTTTGCCTGTGCTGGGTCTTCATTGCTGTGCAGGATTTTCTCCAGTTGCAGCAAGTGGAGCCTACTCTGTAGTTACAGTTCATAGGCTACTCATTGCAGAGGTTCTCTTGTTGCAGCACACAGGCTCTAGGGTCTCAGGTTTAGTAGCTGCAACTCTTAAACTCTAGAGCACCAGCTTAGTAGCTGTGGCACATGGGCTTAGCTGCTCCATGGCATGTGGGATCCTCCCAGACCAGAGATTGAACTTGTGTCTCCTGCATTGGCAGGTGGATTATTTACCACTGAGCCACCAGAGACGTCCCAAGACTCAATATTTTAAGTGTTAGAAGTTCAAAAACTTTTGCCAACTATGTATGGAATGACAATTAATGGGAAATTACTGTTCGAGTCCAGTTTGATTGAATCATGAGGGTACATGTCTAGAACAGGTCTGGGGTTGAATGGGAATCAGTGAATAGCTGCTAATTCTGTTTCTACTTTTAACTCAGAGGATGACCTTGGGAAAGTAACTTAATTGCTCTTGACCTTCTGTGTCCACTTTCTTCACAAAAGGTGGTCCTGTTAGCAACTTTCAAGTATATGATATGGTACTGTGCACTCTAGTCACTATGCTGTATATTAGAGTCCCACAACTTATTTATCTTAGAACTAATCTTACTGTGATAGTCATTTCACAATATATATTTATATCAAATCATCATATTTTATACCTGAACTTACACAATGTTATGGGTCCCAGGTGGCTCAGTGGTAAGGAATCTACCTGCCAAGCAGGAGATGCAAGTTCAATCCCTGGGTCAGGAAGATCCCTGGAGAAGGGAATGGCAACCCAATCCAGTATTCTTGCCTGGAAAATCCTATGGACAGAGGAGCCTGGGGGGCAAGTCTGACAGGATTTAGCAACTAAACAAAAACAATGTGTCAGTTACATTTCAATAAACCTTCAGGGTGGTGGGGTTGGGGGGAAGAAAAATTTTAAAAATGAATGCAAGAAACTGGTTCTCAAGCCAGCAGCCCCCACATCACCTGGAAGCTAGTTAGAAATTTAGAATCTCATGCCCTGCCCCAGACCTACTGAATACAATCTACATTTTAACAAGATTTCCAGATGGTCTATTTACATATTAAAGTTTGACAAGCACTGGCATGGAGGAAGAGCACTACATTTTGGACTGATTTAGAAACTTTTGTTTTCCTGGTCTGGAAAGTCCTGTGTGATTTTGCACATGTTACTGAAGAAAATCTCTGAGCCTCAATTTCCCTATTTTAAACTGAGGGATAAAAATATCTGCCTACCAGGACTTCCCTAGCAGTGCAGAGTGGTTATGATTCTGAGCTTCCAATGCAAGGGGCATGGGTTCAATCCTTGGCTGGAGAACTAAGATCCCATATGCCATGTGGTGTAACCAAAAAGGTAAGTAAAAAAGATCTACATACCATGGAGTTGAAATGGTAGGTGAAAATCATTTTCATGGAGGTGAAAATAATTTAAAATGTCACATACATGCATTGAGTGACTTCTCTGTGTCTGGACCTATGCTAACCACTGCAGGGTAAAGAGATGAATTAAACACAGCCCTGGTGTCCAGGAAATCTGTCTCTGATGCAATGGGAAAAAATGTATGAAAACACTTTGTCAATGCAAAAGACTACGTAATGTTAGCTATTATTAGTATTAATGGAGATAATAATACTTACCCTACTTATGCTGCTTGGTTATTATTAAGCTCAAATGAGATAAAGCATGTCAAAGCCATTTGAAAAGCTGAAAAGTACTGACGTAAGAACTTATTATTAGTATGGTTATTGCCATCACTGAGTGAATGATAATTGAGTCCGGTAAGGGGAAAAAAAACCTTGATTTAATTACAGGTACTCAAGCCACAGAGGATCCTGGAGTTTAAATACAAAACTTGGGACTCTTTGTTGAATGTGCAAAGGGGATTCTCACTTGCTTTTTGTTCTGTAGGGGAGCTGCATCGAAAATTAAGTCTGTTAATACTTCTGCTATTTCACACTATCTGATCCTAGAAGCAGGGATTTCTTTTCAGTTTATTGGCAACTCAGTGAAATGCATCCACCTGTGAGGTGGAATGTTCTATCTGATGGGCAGCCTGATAATGGCACTACCCTGTTGATTAGGATGTGGTCAGGTGGAAAAAATACAGGAGACCTATTTCTGTGAGGTCCTCTCTCTGGGCATATGCTCAGGGGCAGTATTCCTGTCTGCAGAGCCCAAGGCATTCCGCTGAAACCCTGGGTGCTTGTGGTGGGCAAAGAAAGTTAGTCGCTCAGTCATGTCCGACTCTTCGTGATCCCGTGGACTATAGCCCACCAGGCTCTTCAGTCTATGGAATTCTCCAGGCAAGAGTACTAGAGTGGGTTGTCATTTCCTTCTCCAGGAGATCGTCCAAGTCTAGGAATTGAACCCAGATTTCCAGCATTGCAGGCAGATCCTTTACCATTTGAGCCACCAGGGAAACCTGTGGTGGGCAAAGGAATTGGAAATCATCCAGGCTATCACCTAGGCTCCTTGGGTGAAGTCACTGGCCTGGAGAGGCAATGTGTCATATGAATTCTGCTTCAGTTGTTGTTTAGTCACTAAGTCGTGTCCGACTCTGGGATCCCATGGACTGTAGCCCACCAGGCTCCTCTGTCTGCCCTGCTCCAGACCACACTTCACAGTGATGGAGAAAGAACATTCAAACTCAGTTTTCCTAACTCCCAATCCAGTGTGCTTATATTTCATCTTAATGCACTGGAGGAGCGGTCCCTAACCATTTTGATACCAGAGGTCGATTTCATGGAAGACGATATTTCTACAGACTGAGAACGGAGATGGTTTCAGGATGAGTTCAAGTGCATTGCATTTATTGTGCACTTTATTTCTATTATTATTACATCAGTTCCACCTCAGATCATCAGGCATTAGATCCAGGAGGTTGGGGACCACTGCACTAGAGGATGTGTGTTTTTTCCTTTTTGCTCTGAATAACAAACATAGCAACAGGGAGATGGTTCTCATTGCAGTTGTTATTGGGATGTATTGCATGTCTGTTGGTGGTGGTGGTGGTGTTCAATCACTCAGTTGTGTCTGGCTCTTTTGCAACCCCATGACTGTACCCCACCAGGCTCCTCTGTCCATAGGATTCTCCAGGCAAGAATACTGAAGTGGGTTGCCAATTCCTCCTCCAGGGGATCTTCCCAACCCAGAGATCAAACCTACGTCTCCTGTATTGGCAGGTGCATTCTTTACCACTGAGCCACCAGGGAAGACCTTTCAATCGCCCATAGGACCATTTAATTCTGACAATTGATTCTTTGCCAGGGAGGCTGGGTCTACTTCTTCAAGGACCCTTCACTATCATTCTTTTTGGTCTTTTGTTATTGCTTTTCAGCTCTGATGCCTCTTATCCTTTCACTGCCAAGCTTGCTTCCATTTTTTTTTGAAGGATGGTGATGATTTGTTTGGGAGAATAGTATTGTCTCTTTACCAATGCGTGGAGGAATGCTTGCTGAATTGAGAATAATTGGATGCACTTGACTTGGGTCTCTGACCTGGACCTCAGATTGGTATCCATGGTGCATTTACAGTCATACTTTCTCATCCTGAAGCTCACAGTGGGAAGTGAGCATCTCAAGGGACAGAATGCATCTCAAGGGCAGGCATGCCTGTACTGTTCAAGCCTTCTTAAAGCATCTTGAGTCTAGTAGGAGCCAATACAGAGTGGCTTGGTTCCTGCTGCTTGAACTTGACGCTCTTCCTTTAATTGGAAGATGTTTGTCTTAGCAGCAGCTATCAGAAGTCCTCTGAGAATGTCTGAGCTTCCCTAAGGAGGAAAATGCCTTCTTGGTTCATGTAGGGTAGGAACTGAGCCTCCAGGGCCTCAGTGAGCTATTGGTGCTGAGGTTTTTGAAGGAGAAAGATACTTTGCATTACAAGGGGGAAAATACTTGGGTATAAAATGGGGGAAATTCAGGAGGGAGGAGGTGAAGAATGGACAGAAAGAGAGAGAGGAGAGAGAGAAACTTGGTAGACAGGATGAGCATGTTGGAAGAATGCTGTGTTCTTGATGTGATGACCTCTACCCAGATCCCCAAAACTGTAGAAGCTTGGAGTGACTGACTCTCCTGTGGACCCTGGTGAAAGGCTGGTTCCACCTGTAGGTAGATAGGAAGGCAGCTTTCACAAATCTGTAGCTCTGTGATTTCACAAAAATCTGTGGAGGATTAGGGATAGGAAACTGGACTCCGTCAGACCTTGGAAACTGACATCTGATGTATGGGGTGTAGGAATTCAAGTAGTTTAAGTCTAGAATGCAAGGGGCAGAAGGCTCTCAGTTGCCTGCTGGCTTATACTCACATTGAGCTGGGCACAAAGTCATGTACTGAAAATGGTATTCTGCCAGGATTTTTTGTTTCTGTAGAAAAGGATATGGCAAAATTTCAAGAGGACACTGTTGATACCACTTTGGGTCACCTCCTGCAGGAGTCTACATAAATTCCCATGATGCCTGGTCATTAAGCAGACTTTAGGCACTTGAACCCTTGCCTTCCTCCCTCTTGCCTTCTGTCTCAATATATACAGGTGTTGCTACCACTGGCTATAAGGCATCTGTGGAGTTTTCAGTTCAGTTCAGTTCAGTTGCTCAGTCATGTCCTATTCTTTGCAACCTCATGGATCTCAGCATGCCAGGCCTCCCTGTTCATCACCATCTCTCGGAGTTCACTCAGACTCATGTCCATCGAGTCCGTGATGCCATCCAGCCATCTCATCCTCAGTTGTCCCCTTCTCCTCCTGCCTCCAATCCCTCCCAGCATCAGAGTCTTTTCCAATGAGTCAGCTCTTCTCATGAGGTGGCCAAAGTACCGGAGCTTCAGCTTCAGCATCATTCCTTCCAGAGAAATCCCAGGGTTGATCTCCTTCAGAATGGACTGGTTGGATCTCCTTGCAATCCAAGGGACTCTCAAGAGTCTTCTCCAACACCACAGTTCAAAAGCATCAGTTCTTCAGCGCTCAGCCTTCTTCACAGTCCAACTCTCACATCCGTATATGATCACTGGAAAAACCATAGCCTTGACTAGATGGACCTTAGTCGGCAAAGTAATGTCTCTGCTGTGGAATTTTAGTCCTTTTTAAAAAGTCTTCTATATTTATGCAACAATGTAAAATTTCTTTTATTCATTCATTCATTCATTTATTTATTTGGCTGCGTTGAATCTTAGTTGCATCAGTGGGTCTTGGGCTCACAGACTCGACTTGTGGTGCAGACACATGGGCACAGTGGTTGCTGCAAGCTGGCTTAGTTGCTCCTCGGCATGTGGGATCTTGGTTCCCCAACTAGGGATTGAACCCATGTCCCCTGCCTTGCAAGGTAGATTCTTAAGCACTGGATCATCAGGGAAGTCCCTGGGGGAATCTTAATCTTGCTTGTGTCCTAAGAAACTCATTTGCTCTAAATACTATCACCTCCTCTTTCATTGACAGCTGTGGTGCTTGACTGGCAGTGGGTCTTGCAAACCTGAAAAGAGGTCACTAGAGCTTAGGGTGCAGGCTCAATTTCCTCACCTGCATGATCCGAAAGAGGAGACAGCCAACCAAACCCATGTGCATAATTTAAGAATGAACAGATGAAGGTTTCTGAGTTTCTCAAATTATCTTTTCAAAGAGCACCTCAACAGGCTTTCCTGTGCCCTTGCAGCTGTGCACCTGGCAACAGTGCTTACAGGGATACAAGAGTGTAAGAAGTGGATCAGTATTTTTTTTCAATGTGCCTTACCCACAGCTGTTCATATATTTAGTTTCTTCTAATGAGCCACAGAACTGAACTGAACTGAACTGAATGTGCTTTCTCCCAGACTTAACCAGAGGAGGAGTTTTGTGAAGCATAAGGAAGTATACATTAAAATTAACAATGAAAGTTTTCAATTTAAAAATGACCTTAAATATATCTTGGATTAACAGAGAAATCAGAACTGCAATAATATATTACTTAGGAATGAACCAATGATGAGAATACTACATATGGAATTTATGCCAATGTTAATCTCAAGGGAAATGTCACTGTATTCAATGCTTTCAGAACAAACAATACAAATGGAGAACAATGAAACTGAAAATGCACGAATTTAGAAAATATACACCTGATGAAAGCCAAATGAAAAATTTGGAAGTTGACATTATTAAATTAAAATGCCTAAATATAATGGATTAATAAGTCTAATAGATATTTGGATTAATAAATCCAATAGATATTTCTATAGTCAGATAAAACAAACTGGTTAATATAGATTACCAATGTCATGAAAATATAACTATTTAATATGAGAAATAAGAAAGAAGAAAATCTCCTAGAGAAAGAAGGGATTTAAAGAGTAAAAAATATTATGGACAATTTGGTTTTGGTAATTCTGAAAAATTTGCATAAATGAATGATTTTCTTATACCTATGAATCACCAAGTTGACTCCTGAAGAAGTACACAACCACAATAGAACAGTAGCCATAAGATAATTTCAAAAAAAAAGTTTAAAGAATTACTTCTTTAAAAGGTCATGATTTGTATAGCTCTATTATATTCTTTAAAACATTTAAGGAAACTCATTTTTAAAATTATTAAAAAATGAACAAATTTGATTACAAAACCTTAAAAATTTATTATGGCACAAGATATAAATAAGGTTCAGAGTAAAATGATAAATGAAGAGAAAGGTTATCATTCTTTGTATGATAAGAACTCTTAGTCATTAAGAAGAAAAGTCACCTAATATGGGTAGAGGTTAAGAGCAAATGAAAGAAAAGGAGATACAATTTGTCAGTAATATGCAAAAATAGGGTTTCCCAGGTGGCCCAGTGGTAAAGTATCTGCCTGTTAATGCAGGAGACATGGGTTCAATCCCTGGGTCAGGAAGATCCTCTGAAGAAGGACATGGCAACCCATACCAGTATTGCCTGGAAAATCCAGTGGACAGAGGAGCCTGGTCGGCTACAGTCCATGGTGTCACAAAGAGTTGGACACAACTGAGCAACTGAGCACACACACACATGAAGAAAGAGACATACTTTTATTAGGAGTTAGGAAAAAATTAAACCATATTGAAATACTGTATTTTACCCATCAGACTGACAAAGGGAAAGGCATTTAAATAATTAAAATGTCCTTTACTAACAGGAAAGTGGGACATTCACACATAGTTGTTGGGGTTATAGATAATTATAACTCTTTAGAAAGTAATTGGCATTTTTTCTTAAAAATAGAAAATATGCTTACCTGTTAATCAAAAAGCCTAGTTCTAGGAACCTATTTCTCAGAAATAGTTACTAGTTTTTAAAAATAAATGGATAAGGCCATTTGTTGCCCTAAAATACCAAACGTTCTGGAAATAATACAAATGGTCAGCATAGAGGGATTACTTTATACATCACAAAGGTAGTAGTACCCAATTAATTTCTCAGGCTCAAGTCTCTGGAACTATCTTTTATCTCAGTTTTCATATATTCACCATATCCAATCCATCAGCAAATTCTGTTTTGTTCATTCACTAAGTTGTGTCTGATTCTTTGTGACCCCATGGACCATAGCCTGCCAGGCTCCTCTGTCCATGGGATTTCCCAGGCAAGAATACAAGAGTGGGTTGCCATTTCTTTCTCCAGGGAATCTTCCCTACCCAGGGATTGAATCCATGTCTCCTACATTAGCAGGCAGGTTCTTCACTGCTGAGCCATGAGGGAAGCCAATTTCTGTTTGCTTTCCATTAGAAGTGATTCCAAATATGAATGTGCCTCTCCACTTCCATGGCTACTCTGTGGTCCAAACTCCTATTATGTTTCTAACATAAGACTTAAAAGTCTTCCACGTGGTACTCCCACTTCCACTTTGCCGACCCAGTCATCTTTTGTGTGTGCAGATGCCAGAGTGAGGAATTAAAAATGTAAAATAAGTGCCACCCTCTTGCTCAAACTCTGTAGCATCTGTCTTCCCATTGCACTTACAAAGGTATTTGCAATCTGTCCACAGCTTAAAAATGTTCCTTGATCCTGTGCTTGGCCATTATTCAAACTCACCTCCTACTCTTCTTTTTGTGTGTGCAGATGCCAGAGTGAGGAATTAAAAATGTAAAATAAGTGCCACCCTCTTGCTCAAACTCTGTAGCATCTGTCTTCCCATTGCACTTACAAAGGTATTTGCAGTCTGTCCACAGCTTAAAAATGTTCCTTGATCCTGTGCTTGGCCATTATTCAAACTCACCTCCTACTCTTCCCCCTGCTCACTTCTCTGCCAGAATGACTTCTTGCTATTCCTTGAACATGTCTAAGGACCACTGAATTTGATGTTCCATCTGCTTGGAGGTCCTTCACCTCGAAGTTATTGTCATACTCTCTCCTTCATTTCCTTTGCATCTTTGTCTGATTTTGCCATGCTGGGATCATTCTATTAAAAATAACAACTCTTGGGATTTCCCAAGAGTTGGTCCTTTGAGCTTCCAGTGCTGGGGGTGCAGGTTAGATCCCTGGTAGGGAAACTAAGATCTCATATGCCAGGTATTGTAGCCAAAACAAATAAAACCTATAACTCTTCTCTGATCCTATTTACATTACATATTTTGAGAAAATACAAGTCCCAAATCACAGAAAGCATTAAAATACAGTATGGTTTATTTTTTATTGAAGTACATTTAACACAGGATAGTGATTTGGTAGTTTTACAGATTATACTCCATTCAAAGCTATTAGAAGACAACAGCTATAATTTCTTGTGCTATATCAGTTCAGTTCAGTTCAGTTCAGTCGCTCATTTGTGTCCGACTCTTTGCGACCCCATTAATCACAGCACGCCAGGCCTCCCTGTCCATCATCATCTCCTAGAGTTCACTCAGACTCACATTCATCGAGTCCGTGATGCCATCCAGCCATCTCATCCTCTGTTGTCCCCTTTTCCTTCTGCCCCCAATCCTTCCCAGCATCAGAGTCTTTTCCAATGAGTCAACTCTTCTCATGAGGTGGCCAAAGTACCGGAGCTTCA